>PVIA01009214.1:0-63347 GCA_004024845.1 Tonatia bakeri
TTTTTTATTTTTACCAAAAACCTTTAGCAATTGTCACAAATGGTGAGATATGAGAAGCAATGCAGTGATGTTTGTAATAGTGATGAAAAACATCCACCAGCCTGAGAATGGATCATTAAGTTGTCAATTCACAATGGAATATTAAATAGCAGTTATAATTAGCAATTTGGATCTACAGGGAGAATGCTTAAAAATACATTTAGTAAAAAAAGTCTCTTTCAGAATGTTGAATGTAAATTTCATGTATGTTTCAAAAGCATACAGCATCATTACATATTGTATCTTGAAACTCCTAAGTTAACCACTGAAAAAAATTCAACAATAAATTATCAGAGGTAAGATAAAGAATAAAATGGAAGAGCAAATGTCTTCATATACTACACACACACACACATTCATACATAATCCTACATAAATAAAAAAGAATTCAGAAGAAAAAACCTTGTCACTTTGTCTTCCTTCAGCATATAACCATTTTCTAAAATTCCTTAAATTCCTAAACTCCCACTCTGACCTCAATGTCTGGTTATAGAAAATGCGCTAGGAAAAAAACATTGAAAGCCTTAAGAGCAACAAGAGAATGGAGAAAGATGGGATCTCCAAAAATTTTAATTTTTATTTGAATTATCACTGTGCATTTTAGCAAAAAGGAAAATTCTTAATTTGTGCTTTAATTCTAACTCAATAGAGATGCAGTCCAAACAGTTTTACAGACTCTTACCACTCCCAAACACAGCAGATTTGTCAGGAACAGGAACTTGGCAGAAATCAAATAGAGGAAATTTTACTTTAATTCAAACCATAAATTGCAAGAAATATGTCCATGCATTAGAAGCTCCTTGGAGAAAATGTTTCTCTGAAAATAAAAAAGAAATGTGATTTGGGAGAAATGTATTTTAGGTTACCATTTCTCTGTGCAAGGAAGCTAAAGCTTGACCCTGAATAAATTTTGTCATCTAGACTGCAGTCGAGGGAGAAACGAGACTGCAATCTACGCTTCCTCTTGCTTTCACAATAGAACCACTCACAGTTATGATGAGAATTATCCCAAATTATAAGGCATGAAAACTGGCATTGCCTCATATGCTATTAGGCTATTTGCAGATGGCAACACAGTTTACAATCCAATCCCATCACAAGAAACGCTGATTCTGCAAACACTCCGGGAGCAAGAACGGAGCCCTGAGCCATCACAGCGGTGCCACATTCTGTTTAGGTTTCACAAATTTTACATTAAAAGTGTTCTTGGACATTATAGAATATAACTCTATCTTCTTCAAGCCAAAATCTTTTGGACAAAAAGTGGATATAAACCAATAAATATTTTTGTTGCTGTCTAATTTAATCACAAACAATTATACATAATTACTTCATGAGTGGGAATTTAAAAGGACCTAATATGTTAAACAACTGCCAAACATAGCCAGCAAAAAACTTGAGTTAATTAAGATTTTCTTAGCACAAAATTAAAAAATATTGACTATGGGTTGCCAAATCCAAAAATAAGCAATCTGACTGACAATAGCAAAGAGGCTATTGGCAGATATTAGCAGATTCATCGCAAATAAAGACAGACTGAGGATTCCAAACTCAGGGCTTTTTTCTGAATTCTTACACTTTTGAGCTGCCCTAAATCTACAGGATTAATGTGAAAGCCAAAATGAGCAGTCAATTCCTTACATTTATGCTTATGTTTGCACAGATGGAAATCCAAATGACCCTCACAAACCTGTCATCTCTGATGCAACAAGCAGCTCCTGGGAATCTGCTGTTTGCACGATGCTCTGGGGTAGGAAACACATCTGGATCAGCCTCCTTCAGCAAGACTTTCCAGCTGTACTTTTCCATTGTGTCTGATTTGTCTTTAAGTTTATTTTATCTTTATTAAATAACTCTTGCTAATCACAAGAAACTTGGAAAGTGTAGAAAAATAGAATAGAGGGTGGGGGGAGCCATCCGTAGTCTCACCAGGAAGAAGTAATTATTAAAATCTTAATTATTTCTTCACAATATTTTGCTGGGAATTTTTATATAATTTTAATCATGAAATATATCCAAGATTGTACAAGTTGTCTTTATAAAGTAAAATACAACATCATAAAAAAACTAGACCTAACAGATCACTTTAGCCAACAACAGCAAATATACCATCTTCTCAAGTGCACATGGAACATTCTCCAGAATAGATCATATGTCAAGCCATAAAATGAGCCTTAATAATTTTATAAGATTGAAAATAGAAAGAATATGTTGTCCAACCATGATGTAATGAATTTAGAATCAAGGACAGAAGAAAATTGAGGGAATTCACAAATATAGAAATTAAACAACACTCTTAAACAACCAATGGGTCAAAGAAGAAATCACCACATAGAAAATTAGGAAATACTCTAGGATGAGTGAGTATGTAAGCAGAGCATATCAAAACTTCAGGGTGGGGCTAAAGCAGTGATTAGAGGGAGAAGTGAGGACCACCCACAAATGGCAGAAAAATGTTTACAAATCATGTATCTCTGCTAAAGCACTTCTATCCAGAATACACAGAGACCTGTCCAGAGGGCATCCCGCCATGTAATACAAAAAATAGAGACATTTATTGAAGAAGATACAAGATACAAGAAACATTTTACACAGGACAATGACACCTCAGTTCCCTTCAAAGTTGGCACCTTGGGACCTCACACAGTTTTTCCAATTGCCATCAGCTGCCCTGTGCTATTTTCCTGAATCTCACTGATGGTCTAAAAGGTGATTCTAGTTTTGGGAAAAGCCAGAAGTCACAGGGTGCCAAATATGGGCTGAAGTACCTTAGTGTTTTGATGTTTTGCCACAAAACTCTGCATCAGAACCAGACATAATGCATGAGTGGGCATGTTGTCCTGATGAAGCTGCCATTCACCAGCTGCCCATAGCTGTGACCTTCTGAATTACCCAAATAGTTTCTGCAGAGGAATGTTCAGGCTTCACACAAAATTTGATACAGATTTGTTGCTGTACTTGCTCAGTCATTTTGAATGCAACAGCCACACACTACACATGCTCACTCAATGGCATCTACCACCCTCATTGACTAGCACAGTGAAGTTGTCATTGTTCACACATGTACATTCCAGTCCACTCTCCTTGGCTGCCAGGTTACATCAATGTCACGCAAATGCTTCTCATATTAACAATAGTTGGACTTTTTCTGGAGAGACCTTATATACAAAGAACTCATAACCCAATGATGAAAAGATTAATAACCCAATTTTTTTATAGGCAAGGACTTGAAAAGAAATTTATTCGAAGAAGAAATACAACTGGCCAAAAAAATATAAAAATACTCAAATCATAAGCCATTAGAGAAAAGTAAATCAAAACCATTTCATACATACCAGTTTATTTACTGGCTAAAATTAAAAAAACAGAAGATAAGTGGTAGCAAGGGTGTAAAGAAATTGGAATTCTCATGCATTCCTTGTGGTATTGTAAATTAGTACAGCTTTTTTGAAAAACAGTTAAGTACTTTCTGAAAATGTTAGACAAAGAGTTACCACATGACTCAGCAATTCTCTCCTAGGTATATACCAAGAAGAACTGAAAGCTATGTTTACACAAAAACTTGTCTACAAATGTTCATAGCAGCATTATTCAAAATAGACAAAAAGTGGAAACAATTCAAATATTAATCAATCACAAAAGTGGTATGTCCACACAATGGAATATTTGTTTATAAAAGGAACTGAATACTGACACATGCTAAAATGTAAATAAAACTTGGAAACATTATGGTAACTGAAAGAAGCCATCCAGGAAGGTCCCTTGTTGTATGATCATTTGTACGAAGTTCCAGAACAGTTCAAACCTTAAAGACAGAAGTAGACTGGGGGTTGCCAGGGGCCGAGGGAGGTGGGGAGTGGGGAGTGGCTGCTAATGGATGTGGGGTTTCTATTTGGGGCGACACAAATGGCCTGGAATTGGGTCGTGGTTGATGGCTGCGCAGCTCCACATACGGTAAAAACCACCAAATTGCAGGCTTTTAAAGGGTGAATGTTATGGTATGTAAATTATTAAGTCGAGAACATTTAACGTGCAGTAATTTTTAAGCACAGTTAACAGTGGTACAATCATAGATCATAGAGAGAAAATAATATGAAAAGATATTTGATATCATATCTGAGCCTGAATCAGGTATTCTTCTTTCCCAACTAAAAAAAAATACTAAAGTCACTCAGGATGAATGATCTTTATTAGTTTCCTTATTGGAATTTTCTTTCAAATGAAAAAAAGCAATATATACTTTTATAACCTTTTATTACAAGCCTAAAAGATCCTCAAGTTACCAAAGAAAAACCCAACAACCGTCCTCTTCTGCATGACCCTCGCCGCCGAGACTGCCTCTCTTCGCAGACAGTGAGAGTCAACAGCTTCGTGTTCGTGTTCTTCTCCGTGTTCACCGCAATGCACACGGATGAAAATATTAACCCAAAAAAAGATGCTACAAAAAGAAGGTCATTCTACATGCATTTCTTTGCAACTTGCTTTGTTATAACCTTTCCCATGGGCCAATACATATAAATCTAACCCCTCCTTTTTAATAGCTACCGAATATTCCAGAAATATGGACAAACCCCAGCTTATGCAACCACTCATTATTGATGGAATCCAAGTTGTTTCCTCTTTCCCCATTCAATGTACATCTTTATATGTATATTTATGAACCAATTCTTTTATTTCTATAAGATAAAATTGTTCAATCTACGTTTTGAAGATGCATGAAATCACTACGTGGCTTGGCAATAAAAATGGCTTTTATGTGGCATCAATCATCCTGCTCGATGGAAATGGGAAAATGTATTTATTTCTCAGCTCAGACTCACAGCCTTGTGAAGAGATTAGGCTTTGTGTGCAAACACATACACAAAATAAAACACACGAGTGCTCACCAAACCAGGCATCAGATTCCAACTGTGTGCCTGGCGAAGGGTGTGTTGCAGCAGACGCTTCCTGATGCAGGAAAATGAGCAGCTGGGGAAGGAAGCAGCTTAGGGAAACGCTGCAGGACCAAGTTTACCCTTTGACTGCAAAGAATCCCCAGAACAAAGAATTCAGTGGGGTCCTAGGTTCAGGGTGCAGGGTCCCCTTATTTACCTCTCCACCTGCTGCTTCTCGTGTTTGGCTGGAACACTTTTTAACTGAAGGGCACATGGGCGGCATGATCTCTGTGATCTTACATATCTAAGAATAGCCTCCTACTGCCACCATACATAAAAGTCAACTTGACTTATTTTAAGGGCTGGGGTCACAGCCTTGTCTTCCTCCAAATCTGCTACTGCAGTTTTAAAAAGACTTCTAGCTCAAGGTGATTCAAAATCAGGTTGATTTTGGTTTCTTTGCTGGTGATTTGTGTTTGTGTGTGCACGCGCATATAGAATGTAAATACAGAAACTGTAAATGCACTCTTTGTCATTAAAATGGCCAACAGCCAAACTGTCTGATCCTATACAGTTTCAGCTTGTCGGAAGTGATAAGACAAGGAACGAACTCCACATGAACTATGCCTACGGCAACATGACCACTGCAGCAGTAATTATGAGTCGTGAAGGCCCCAAACAGTAAGGCCACAGCAAATTAGCCTGAGGTGATAATTTAGAGATTTGATTTTATTCTTCTCCTGCTTTATGTTTTCCACTGCATCATAAGTCATCCACCTTGCTGTTGCAGAATGCCCCAGACCCTTATTTTTTGGCATTTGCCATTCACTTTGTCAGAGCGCCACCCTCTGGTGTATCCGGGCAGAACATAAGAGTTTTGGTGCACACTGGGCGTGGGCTGAAAGGCCTTTGCTGTGAAAGGAAATGTAACCGCCTTCTTCCTCATTCCCACCAGTTCCCCAGTCTCCCAAAATCTACCTTTCTCTTAGGGTCTCTTGACAACTGGAACAAAAGAAGGATTTATGGAAAATATATAGGAGAACTAAAAATCGAAAAGAAAGACCCAGAGGCTTGAAAAGACAAAAGCAGGACGACTCCTGGAATTCCAACTACGGAAACTGACGAGGGGCCTTATGTCATTGCCACGAGGGTCAGTGAGCTGAAGCAACCACCTTCTGTCTTTCTGTCGACTCGGTTCAAGTTCAGGTTCCAGAAACAGGCTGTTCCGTTGGTCTCGGGTCACAGTCCCCCTTCTTGACAGTCCCGTTGTACTGACTGACGTGGAGAAGAGGCAATTCAAATAGTAACAGAGTGCTTTTAGCAAACAAAGAAAAAAGCTCAGTGTGTTCCTCCAGTTTGTAGATAAACTGCCTTTTCTGAGTGGATGTTTACAGGATTTCTTTAAACTCATACAATTCAATTTCTTTTCCTTGGATACACCTAGATGTGGCTCTCTTCTGGTTTTGTCTGAAACACAGTGAGCCCCTTCAGCCTGTGTGCTTAGGTTTTATTTCGTCCTTTATTATTGCTTCGAGCTCAAAGGCTACACTGTCTTCCCTAGAAACACAAAATATTCATATACTAAACCTTCACTTTGATTTTCATTTTCTGTGTCCTTCTGAGTGTGCTTTCCCCCTGCACCCTAGGAAAGCTCCTCCAGTCTGTTCCCCACATAACTCCCTCTAACCTGCTTGCAGCCCGTCACGTACCAGTGACGTCACTGTCCTCTTATTTTACCTGGTGGTCTTTCACAGCTCTGCTCGTCGTCTCTTCTTCACAGCCTGTTGTTCCTTCGTGGTGTTTTATCCTGTTTCACAGCATTCAGTGAGTGTCTCATTGAATTCTATGACTGTAGCTTCTAAACAATATCCTACAGCTTTCTTCTGGATCCCTCAGTCTCTTCAGAGAGAGGATATTTCCATGGGATCCTGGATACTGTCCCTGTACTTATTCTAAAGCACTTTTAACTGGACTCACATTTTGTTTTGTTTATGTTTGCTCA
Organism: Tonatia bakeri; assembly: GCA_004024845.1. Lineage (NCBI taxonomy): Eukaryota > Metazoa > Chordata > Mammalia > Chiroptera > Phyllostomidae > Tonatia > Tonatia bakeri. Next base: position 6,916 of record PVIA01009214.1, read on the forward strand.
TTCTCAAATGAGGGGAGATATATCCAGACTCACTGGTAGCTAAGAGGCAGGCATTTACCCTTGACCCCACCCTTTGTCTAGTTAGATGTGAATCAAACAATATACCTAAATCTGTAACTGAAGGATAGACCAATGTGTCCGGTTCAAAGCTTTTTTCCCAGATAGTCATCTTGAGCAACAACCCACTGGTGAGGTCACCTCTTTCCAAAACCCCACAGTCCACTTCTCCGACTGACCAAGGAGGAGACAAACTTGCAGTCCCTAGGCGGATTGCTATTTTATGGCAACAGCAGTTCTGCCATAAATTAGTGTGAATTGCCCCAGCTGGTGTGGCTCAGTGGATTGACTGCTGGCCTGTGAATCAAAGGGTCACTGGTTCTATTCCCAGTCAGGGCACATGCCTGGGTTGCAGGCCAGGTCCCCAGTAGAGGGCACTTGAGAAGCAACCACACATTGATGTTTCTCTCCCTCCCTTTCTCCCTCTCTTCCCCTCTCTAAAAATATATGTAAATGAAATATTAAAAATAAATTAATTACTGTGAATTGGCTTCTGGAAGCTTTAAACTGGCTGTATTCCTCCTGCTATTCTGCTAGACATCTTTTTTGAAAAGTGAAGTGCTGCATCAAAATTAAAAATATCTTTAGGGATTTCATCCTCTTCCTTTCAGCTCCCTCACTCCTTTGATAATTTCCAACAGTATTCTAAGAAAAATTTAGCAATCATAGTGTAGCAGACACTGTTATGCTCCAATCAGAACTCCTCGACCCTCTTCCACCACTCCTGTGCACTCCTCTGTGCTTTTGCTTCCAACATCCCATATCTGGGCCTCTTTTAGGGGGCTGCCATCAGGCTATGAAAGCTACTTTGCCCCAATAGGCAGAGAGCTGGAACCACTTGGGAATTTCTGTCTCCCCGAGGGACCCTTGGCCAGTGACAGACTCGTATTAAAATACAGATCCAAGTTCCCGGGACTAAGTCTGGACAAACTCTAAAGGTGACTCACACTCCAGAGTCCCCTGATGAACCAAGCTGAAGCCACCCTCCGTGAGACCTTTCCTGACACAGCACGCTTCCCTTCCCTGTCCTGTTTCTGTCACTCTCTTACCAGCTTCTCCTGGGAACCTGAGGGCCTGCATTTGGGAACCTAACCTAAAACACAGGGCCTTCACCCTCCCCTCATCAGGATCCAGTGGGATGCAAATTCCAATGAGCCTTGCACCTTGGGCATCATCCAAAAGTTGGCAACAATATTTTCAGCAACAGCAGTTCTGCCATACTTAATCTGTACTTTCTCAAACAAACCCCTGACCCTCCCTGAAGTTAGCAATACAACAATGTACATCAGCTGACATCAGCATTTGATGTCAGTGATCCTGTGGCCATTGGTAGAAAACATTCATGATTTTTTTCTTTTTCTTAGGAAACACATGAGATTTAAAAGTTGCAATTTTTATTTATTATGCTTGAGTTCCCATTATTCAGGAAATAAATTATACAAAAATTCAACAAGAGATGAGATCATTTAATGTTTGCCAAATTCCAGTGAGAACTCTTAGACCAGAAATCATGCTTGATGACTGATTTAATAAATGTTTATTTTTAAATCTGCCTCAGATGAGTTGTTAGAGTTACATTTGGACGCCCCAAATGCTGCTACGGCTCATCATTTCTTCCCAGGGAAGAAATAGAAGAGGTCAGAGAACCTTTTACTCTGAAGGCATCATTGGCTGTGTTCACTAAAAACAAATAAATAAATAAGCAAATATACTGTTACATTAGGAAAAAAATTAATGTCACCATAAGGTAACCCCAAAACAGCAGTATAGCATCTGGGTGTTATTTACGGTTGTCTCGTGTAGAGGAGAAATGCACAGTAGAAAGCCCTTTATTCCAGTGGTGTGCTGGGGCCAGCTGGAGCCAGCTTCCCAAACCCAACTGCGCGTGGCTCCTCCCACCTCCCAGGTTTGGTGAGGACGTCAGCACTGCTACACCCTCCCTCTTCTCAGCTCCTTTTCCACTCCACCCCTAACATCTGTCAAGTGTTTAGCTTGTTCTTTTTTTTAATGATCAACATTTATACCCAGAATTTGTGATTTTTGGTTGTTGATTTATATTTAATGATGAAAGACGAGCCCACCACTGAAGATTTTTCCTGCCGTTCTGTATGTAAGTCTGTTTCCCACCAACAGGAAATCCTGTGTGTGTCATTGGAGCTTGACAACCCGTCGACCTTACTCCATCTGGGACACTGGACCTGGACATCCCCAGATGCCACATTGGCATTAAAGTTGTAAATACTTCAATTGTTAGAGTCATAAAACCATGACAATGCATAAGATCTTGTGATGTCAGACTGGCACTGCTTCCCAGTTTCCCATAAAATACCCAACAAAAATAACTCTGTCAGTAATAATTCAAAAAGGCCACTCACAAACGTCCAGCGCAGCAGAATTAGGAATGGGTTGAAAGACAGCATGCCAGCCTCCAGCAGCCCGTCACAGCCTCTGTCAGAACGCAGAGAGGCTCTGGCTTGCTGCCACCGCCAGACATTGGAAGGCCCCACTGACGTGAAATCAATGGACATTCCGCTGCTGCACACAACTGCCCTTTAAACTGGTGGGTGCCACATCCTTCCGCCATCAGCCCCTTCAGCCGTTTACACTATTACCGCTGTTGATCAACTGTAGCCACTATCACGATCTAGATCAGGTGGCACTGTACCTGCTTAGCCAAGCCAGTAGTCCCTATGGCTGAAACACAGCAATGCAACCCACATGCACTCAGTCGATCTTCAAACACCCTCCCACGTGTCCAGGCATGAAGAAGACGGAAAATCGCAACAGAGGTCCAATTGCTGTGGGCATGATACTTGCTCTTTAAGACTCTTTAATGAAGTGATTGTCTCAGTTCAGTGAGCCACAACAAATTAGCATAATCTGGGTTGCTTATAAACAACACGAATTTATTTCTCACAGTTCTATAGGCTGGAAGTCCCACCTCCAGATAGCGGGCTGCCGACTTCTAGTTATACCCTCACATGACAGAAGAAGCAATTTCTCTGGGGTTTCTGATATACCTCCTGATAAGGGTGCTAGTCCCATTTAGGGGTGCTCTGCTCTCTTAATCATCTCTCAAGCCCGACCTCCTGATGACGTCACATTAAAATTAGAGTTCAATATATGAATTTCAAAGGAACACATTCAGTCCGTTGCAGCAATCCTAAATTATACAGAAAAGAAACTAAAATATTAGAGCTATAGAAAGCAAAGAAATTTTTAATAACAAAAATCACCAGCTGAAACATCTGTATTAAAAGCTAAAAACCACTAACTCCGCTTAACTCTGATGGATTCTGTTTCTCAAAACAGAGTCCTTGCCTCTAGAAAAGTTAAGGCCCCAGGCAACATGCAGTGTCCTCTTCCTGCTGCAGAGGGCAGTAGAGGACCAGTCTCTGAGTGCCTGCTACAGGATTCTAAGGGAACGGGTCTCCTCCATCCCAGCCACTGTCAAAGGGACAAATCTTTCTTGCACAGCAGGTTGAATAGAGTCCTGTGGCCTCAAAGTCTGGGCCTGCTTCCCTCTTCTTCCTGTGTGAGTCAGTCTTTAAAGAGCAAGAGCTGGTGAAATAAAGATAATCATCCCTAAAGCTCTGTATATCCAGAGGTGGTGACAATGAAGGCTTGGGGTTGGGGGTTGTAAGGATAAACTCAAGAGGAATTTTTCCTGCTTCCTGTCTGTGGCACAACCTTCTTCACGCCCACAAGTGATAACTTTGCTCCAAGATTTTAACCATACCCTCTTTTCTTAAAATATCTCTGAAGGGGTTTGGAGCTTGCCATCCCAAAATATACCACTCTGGTATAAGGATCATTTTGAGCTGAAGGCAATCAAAAAGAAGCAGACTCAAGAAAAATTTGCAGCCCTCCCTCTCTCTACCAGGAACCCAGTACACAGAACCCACGTACACAGCTTAGTGCAGCCCATCCAACAGTGTCCGGTGACTGGCCGAACTACTACTACAAGTGACGAAACAAGCCATTGTAAAACTAACTCGAGTGTCAAGATGATCAGCTGCACACACAATGGGATGGCAGATGGCCCCTGATGATGACTCAGATGTGGCCATTTTGAGCCAGGATAGGCAGAGCTCTTGACCTGTAACTATAGCTTCGAAATGCATTCCCTCCATAACTATCGTTACATTCCACCTGTAGAAGTATGGCGGTGGGCAAGCACAAACCAGTAACTGGAAACATCATGGACTGACATTCTAGACACACAAAGATGTATGATTTGGACAAAAGGCAAAGTTTCATATAAGCCAAATAATAGCCTGCATCAGAGATCAATGAGATGGTGGATGTGGGAGTTTAACCATGACCAAAAGTCCATAGTTAAGGTAAAGAGCATTCTGGGCAATCTCTGCCGCTGGTGTCTGCTGGTCGTATGAAGAAGACTGGGCTCAAGGATGTCCTCCCAGTCACCAATATGAAGGACAGAATATACAAATGCCTCTGGACTGCCTTATACCTACTTGGCATACCACCATTACTGTTTTTTGAATTACTGTGAGTAAGGTTCAAAAGAATTCCAGACACACCAATTCACCTAATATAAACCCAGAAGCTTAAATCTAGTCCAATGAAGATTTTCCTTTCACTGCTTCGTGCTTAACTGCACCATCTGAAAGATTGGCGAAAGTTCAGAAATAATCCTGAAGAAGATTTTGGCTTGAATTCCTCCGATAAAACCCTAAAGCTCCATTTCCACCACTTTTCACAGTAGTCGGTTTATTATCAAAGGAGAGGGAGAGCATATTTAGTAGCTGGTTGTGGTCTGCAGTTTCTCGTAAATGTAAATCCTCAGCATAGTTATTAGAACCTGGGGCCCACCTCTAGCTGGAATCATCAGCTTGCTTTTGTGGTTTCCATTTTTTAAAAGAATCTAGAGGAAAGCTATTGTAACAACCAGAAACAAAACAAGGAAGCCTCCCAGGTTACTGAAACCAAGGGAGCTATACTCTTTTGATAGAATCCCTTCACTCTAAAAATCAGGGTGTGGCAGCATGAAGCTACAGTTTTTTCCAAATGTGTGAGGAGGCTAAGCCACTTTTCAGTTGCATTCACCAGCTCTCTCTCTCTCTCTTCAAAACTGAGCCAGTGGCTTATGATGAAACCACTGGTCTTGGGCCTAATTGGCTATTTTCAGGATGATCCTGGCTGTGGGTAGGGCCCAAATGCCTGGAGTGTGGACCCATGTTGGAACACAGTGGAACACCGTCCTGATGCTCACCGGTCTGCTGCTCAGCTGCCCGATCTGGGGTATGTCTAGGACCTTATGGGTGGGTTGCCCCGGGTGACCACCATCAGCTCTGCTAGTTTGATACTGACCTATAAATTATCCAAAGGAGTGATAATACAAATGGATTTGGGGATGAACTCCAGAAAAAGAATTCACAAGAAGGGATCATCAGATGGAATTTTTCAAACCCTAGCCTTTGTTTAACAAAATGATCAATTAAAAATAATTGTAGTAGAATTGACATTGCTTATTTTGAAGTGGATTTTTTGTTTGTTTGTTTGATGGTTAGTTTTTAAAGCTATAGTGAATGGTGCTAACAACAGTTTCTCATTTTTAAGGAACAAGTACTGATGTAGAACAGAGGTTGGCAGATGAAAGCCTGCTGGCCACATCAAACCCACTGCCTCCTGTTTTCGTGTGGCCCCTGAGCAGAGAACAGTTTTCACGTTTGTTAATGCTTGGGATGGGGTCAAAAGAAGTATAATATATTGTGACATGCAAATTATGTGAAACTCAATTTTTAGTGTCCATAAATAAAGTTTTACTGGAATAGCACTTCACACATCAGCTTATCTGTGGCAGCCTTCGTGTTCCGACTGCAAAGCAATGGTGACAAGGACTCTGTGGCCCCAAAAGTTTGCTGACCCTTAACTGCAGAACACTCACTCACAGCTATTCTAATTTCATTTTTTAAGTCTAACATTGCATGGGTTCTTTATACAAAATAGATGGACCAAACGGTTCCAGTTAGTTTCCTTTTTTATGGGTTGGCCAGAAAGTTCGGTTTCTTCCATTAGATGGCTCTAGTAGTGCTCAGCTGTCTTTAACTTCCTTTGAAACGATTCTGTTAGACTGTATTGTGCAGCTGTCATAGCAAGCACTTTTAAAAACTCATCAAAATTGGTTAATTTTTGTGTACCTATTTTAATATTGAAGATGGAAGAAAATAAGCAAAATGTTATACCATGCAGAAGATAGCCAACATACTCAAAATATTCATATCAACAAAGCTATTGGTAAAAATGAAAAATGTGTCTTTTATTTTATGGAAAAAACACCATATGGGTTTTTTGGTCAACCCAATAATATGTTTCAAATAAGCAAGCAGATCTATTTCATGGATTTGATCAAAAAATATCTGAAATATGTCCAGAGAAGGGTTAGGAAGAGAGGTTGTTTAGAACCCTGTATTGGACAATTTACCAGGTGGCACTGCTCCCAAAGCGGTTCTAACCTGTTCTGATAAGATGCATCAGGAAAAAATTAAGTTACAAAAATAGCTCTGAATCAAAATAAATGTTTAACCTGACTAAATTATTAACATATACTGATAAAACTTTCAATATACCATATTTTCGGACTATAAGACATGCTTGGGTTTTAGAGGAGGAAAATAGGAAAAAAATTTTTGAAGCAAAAAATGTGGTAAAATATTTAATAACATAAATAACATAATATTTCACCAATGTAAATGTAAACAGAACTCAACAGCAGCATTAACAACCATCATTCCTCCCAAATTTGGCAGGGGGTGGTGGGGGTGCATCTTATAGTCCGAAAAATACAGGTAAATTGATGAATTGCCCTCCAGAAAACAGTACAATTTACAATTCCACCTATAGTATGTAATACGTCCTTGTATATATCCATTTCCCCATATCCATGCCAACACTCATCCTACCAGTCTGAATGGTGAAAAATAATGTCTTTAAATTTGTAGTTTCCTGTTTACTAGTGACAAGGAGTATCACTTCATGTTTATTGGTCAGTTTACATTCTTTTATTCTGTAAATTGTCAATTAATATTTTTGGCTTGTTGAAAACTATTTTTTACTATCTTTTAATTTGTATTTCCCTGATTACTAGAGAGGTTAAGCATTGTTTAATATTTATTTGTTATTTTTATTTCCTATTCTGTGAATTGCCTACTTGTAGCCTTTCCCAATTTTCCTACTGTGCTGCTTGCCTTGTTCTTATTAATATTGAATTCTTAAGATGTACTATTGTTTAGAGGTCTCAAAGTGCAGTCAGTTTTCATAAAGCAAATGTAACTTGATGCAACAATCTAAATTAAACTCTTGTCCAAGCCAGGCCTGGGGTTAGCATATTGCCCCTTGTCTGTGTTGTACACCTACAACAAAGCACAGAAAACTGCCACATGATAAATTACTTATCTTCTCCAGCAAATGCCACATGCCTCTTCTTTCCTCTTCTAAATAAGCTGTTCAAAGACAGGAGAAAATTGACCATTAAAAAATAGCTGCTGGCTTTATCAGCAGCAATCAGTAATAGTCAAAGTCAGTTTGGGGCTCAGACAACAGCAGCATGTACTGTGCGTCCTCCGGGCGTGCAGTGATGCTGGCCATTCCTTAAGAAGGTAGCAGAGGATGTTCTAGACCCTCCCAGTGGTGGAGGGATGGGTAGCAGTGGCATTAAGCAAGACCAGACCAGCCCTCCACCGGAAAAGATCCTAGAAGAGGTCCAAGCTGAAGCCCTTAGAGATGGCCACAATCAATCCAGAAAACAAGGATCTGTCGACAAGCCCAAAGGGCAGGAATAGGGCCAAAGATAAGAGACAAGCTATGATTTAGGGCAGGGATAGACCTGGGAAGGAGGTTGAAGAAAAGTTTGGAGCGTGAGATGAGAAATGCTTCTAGACTGGAACCTTAGGGAGTCCTATATTTAAGGCAGGGCAAAGTCAAGAGATCCAGAGAAGGTGCAAACAAGCCACCAGAGAGAGAGAAAGAAAATTAGGAATGGACCAAGAGAGAAGCATTCTGAAGGAGGCAGGGGTGCCCTGCAGGGTAATGAAGAGAAGGGCACCATGGGGGAAGAGAGGGAATATGCAAATATGCAATGAAGCCACGGGTTACCTCCAGTGAGGTGGTTTCAGGCAAAGGAGGGAGGCAGACAAGAGATTGCAGGAGAGGATTTCTTTTTTCTTCTCCCTCTCGCAGGGCTCGCTGTCTGGCCCTGATTAGCCCAGCTGTGGGCCCTGAGGCTTATGGGCTGCAAAGTACATTAGAAGCTCCTTCTACACCAGCTGGTCCATCAGCAATGGTCTCCTTCCTGTGTCTGAAGTCCACAGAAGAAGCAAACAGTGCTCACCTCTTCCTCCAGAGGGTGTGGTCAGACTATTTGACAGTCCTTTCCCTCAGGTCCCAAGTTTTTAAATGTCACCTGTGCCCCATGCTAATGAAATGGGTGCTGAACGCCTTCAGCTATCTCCTGCCAGTTCCCTTCCCTGGAACTGGTTCTTTCTTCCCTATATTAGCTTAGGTAAACCTGATTTATACACTCAGATGCAACCAAGAGTCATTGCCATCTTCTGGAAACCCAGATTTCGCGTGATCTGAGGTATGGCAAGATCAGACAGGTCAGTGTGCCCCCTTGCAGTGGGGATTTGGTGCTGTGATCCCATTGGTCTTTGTCGGTCCCCTTTCCCAGCCCACCCCTGCCCTGTGCCAGCTTAGTCCTTTCCCTGCCCCTTCCCTGTGGCTGGGGAGTCCGGTCATACGCATGCATTCACACTGTGCTCCAAGGTGCTGTCTTAACTGGCCTTTCTGTGGACCTTGATGCCTCTGCCAAGAGTCCTTTTATCTCTTTTTTTTAATAATGTGAACAGACATATCAACACATTTGTCTCAGTCAGAGTCAACAGAGAAAATTCGAACACTTAACAGAGTAAATATGAGAGCTGTCTCCAGGCCGCAATAATCTCCTGACTGAAACTCAGACATAACAAGCCACCTCTCATCTCCCTCCCACCACGTCCTCCCCACCAAGGCTCGTCACTCCTGGACCCCAACAATACCTGCTATGAATAAACAATTAGGCCTGAAGCAAGTTTCTGGACCAAGCTGAGCCTACACTGCCTGTGGCCTGCTCTGTGATGAATGGTCAGGGATCTTGGAAAACACTGTGCATTGTATGTCATCCAGGGAACAATTTCTTGGTGTCGACTTTTTAAAAAAGAGATTTCCAAGAGGGATTTAAAACCTCCCACAAGATATCACTACACTACTCCAGTTTTGTAGAATCCTTTGACATGCTCAGATGAAAGAAACAGTCCTGTGCAATTAATCTAAGCCTGGGGACAGTCCCCTAAGGCCTGATGGGTATTGGACCAAGCATGATGGATGTGTAAGAGGCAACATGGGTATCCCAGACCTGTTTGCAGCCAGCCCCAAGGATAGTTAGATGAACCTTGTGTCTCTTGTCAGCTCTCCGCACAAACAGGGCAGAAATGAAATCCTAACCAGGGACTCTACTGATAGTCTGAATACACAAAAAGAATATGATCATTTCAACCTGGCAAAACTACTGATCTATGTCAGATTCTCCACTGCGATTAAAGATGGATGTGGCTTGGAGCAGATGCAATGTGTGTACCTACACTGGTACTGTTCTGTGCCGCTGTGCACATGTGCTCCCAGCCCAGACCCTCCCTCCTCCCTTCAGCACTCGATTCCAGGAGAATAGCCAGGAAGGGTCAGCTCATCCATCTAAATATCAGTATCTCCAAGAAAAGATGTTGGACGTTGCTGAGCATCTCCAATGGTCAGAATCTATCTTCTTCTTCAGGTCCTGAGTATTGATCTTTTATCGTGCTATCTCATCATTCTTGGTGGGTAAAAGACACAATATGATACAGAAATATAGATAACATGGCCCAGGTAGTCTGTCTTACTAAGCCACACTAAACTATATACATCCACATCCGTTCTTACCATCTCAATGAGCCCAGCATCAGGGTCAAAGATAAACCAATTACTTTCTGAGTTGCCTGGGCCAGAGGCTCATTAGTGGGAAAAAATGGTTCTAGCGATGACAAAGAACATGCCGCCCACTGCCCACAGGTAACAGCTGCCAAGCATCAGAGCAGCCCAGTAGGAGGCAGAGGGAACATCGAGTCTCAATCCTGACTGTGTCCCAGGGTCACTCAGGGACTTTGTTCTCTGTCGGCCTCACCTTCCTCCTCTGTGGAATGAGAACGCTGGCTGCCTCCCACAGAGGGCCAGGTTGAGGAGTCCCTAATGAGGAACTTGGCAGCAGTTGATAGCTGTCCTGTGGGGAACAGCATGTCCTGGTTAGCCCACATCCCCCCTCCCTTCAGAGATATCAGCAGCTCACAGCAGGCGGCTCAGAGGATACAGACACCCACAGATCTGTCAGCTTTGGGAGGCCCCCTGCGTGGTCTGGGGGCCACTCATTGTATTCTCACTGCTCACAACAACGTAATGCCTGTGTGTCTATTGCCTCCAATGATAAGTAATTTACTTAGGATACTTAATACAAGCCAGACATTGCCGGCTCACCAAACACAGTGGTGTTCATGCCACTAATACAGCTGAGGTTTTGTGTGGAGTTTGTTTTTGATTCAGGGGGCTCGTGGAGAGGCTTGTGGCCAATGGAAGTGAGTGCAATGAGTGGTCTGTGAAGACTGTTGCCTGCCCAAGAGGTGGGAAAAGTTCAGCTGCATGTCAGTCTTTTTAAAAATGTTTTTCCTCAAGTATAGTTGATATGTAATCTTATATTGGTGATATTAGTTTCAGGTGTATAACATAGTGATTCAATATTTTTATACATTTCAATGTGGTCACTCCACTAATTCTAGTAATCATCTATCACTGGATAAACTTATCACAACATTACTAACTATACTCTCCTTCCCCCTTTCACCCATTCCCTACCCCTGCTCCTCTCTTTGGTCTCTGGTTTGTAAACCTTCTCTTTGGTCTCTGTTTCTATAGGTCTGTTTTTTGTTTTGTTTTGTTTTGTTTTTAAAGACAAAATAAATTTTATTTTTATTGCATATCAGAACTAAATGAAACAGATGTTATTTCTCACCTACTTTTTAAACTTTGACAAACAAATAAACAAACCAAACAAAACATGCTACAGAGTGGAATTTTTTTTGTTTTGGTTTGTTTTATTTGTTTATTTTGCTTTTTAGATTCCACATATAAGTGAAACCATATGGTGTCTGTCTTTTTCTGTTTGACTTATTTCACTTAGCATAATACCCTCTATATCCATCCATGTTGTCACAAATGGCAAGATTTCATTCTTTCTTATTGCTGCATAATATTCCATTGTATAGGTGCCACATCTTCCTTATCCATTCACGTCTGATGGACACCGAGGCTACTTTCACATCTTGGCTATTATAAATAATGTTGCAATGAACAGAGTGCTGAATATAGCTTTTGAAATTACTGTTTTCATTTTCTTTGGAGAAATGCCCAGAAGGGGAATTGCTGGGATGTACAGTATCTCTATTTTTAGTTTTTTGAGGAATCCCCATACTGTTTTCCATAGGGTTACACTAGTTTGCCATCCCACCAGCAGTGCACAAGGATCCTCCTTTCTCCACATCTCATGAACACATGTTGTTTCTTAACCTTTTTAGTAGCCATTCTGACTAGTGTTAGGTGGTATCTCATTGTGGCTTGATTTGCATTTCCCTTATGATTAGTGATGTTGAGCACATTTTCATGTATCTACTGGCAATCTGTCCTCTTTGAAGAAATGTCTTTCCATGTCTCTGTCCATTTTTCAATCAAAAGAGTATGGTACTAACACAAAACCAGACATGTAGATCGATGGAAGAAGATAGAGAACCCAGAAATAAACCCTGGTTTACATGGTCAGCTAATCTGTGACAAGGGAGGTCAAAATAAACACTGGAGTAATGACAGTGTCTTCAACAAGTGGTAATGGGAAAACTGGACAGATACATGCAAAATAATGAAATTGGACCACTCTCTTGTACCATATATAAAAGTAAGTTCAAATAAGTCTTAATGTAAGGCATGGCGCCATAAAACTTCTAGAGGAAAACATAGGAAGTGAAGTACTTGACATCAGTATAAGAATGAGCTTTTTTTGGATATGTCCCTCTCTTGGGTAAAACTGGACCTGACTTGCACCCAACCTGTGGAACCTGCCTGAAGCATTTAGTAATGAACTGCATTCTGATTACATGAGCCTTGCCTCTGGCAGCTCACTACCTCCTTCCTCCTTTCCTTCCCTGTTCCTTCTTCAGAAGCAACAGTGGCAGCCATTCAATTCTGGAAACCATAAGTGTATGATGAGCTCTTACTTCATAGTGATTATTAGAAGGAAGGGTGAGGGTACTTCCACTCTGTGCATAGTCACCTAGTCAGCAACCCATGAATGACAGAGAAGTGCTGCCTTAAAATCGCATCTACTTCCTACAGCAAGATTCTAGGGAAGTATATGCAAGGCGCAATCGCAGAATGAGAATCAAAAACCAACTTATTTTTAAAGTAACTTAATTTCTTTTTTTAAAGATTTTATTTATTTATTTTAGAGAGAGAGGAAGGGAGAGAGAAAGAAAAGGAGAGAAACTCAATCGGTTGCCCCTTGCACTCACCTCAGTAGGTACCAGGCCTGCAACCCAGGCATGTGCCCTGACTGGGAATCGAACTGGCAACCTTTAGCATTGTGGGATGCCACTCAACCCACTGAACCACACTGGAGGGCAAAAGAACCAACCTATTAATAGCTTTCAAATGCTTCTTTTTGTTGTTCTGGTTAAGATTTTCTAAATTAAATTTATTGGGGTCATGTTGGCTAATAACACTATACAAGTTTCAGGTACAGTATAGAGTTTTCTAATATATTGCCTGAATATTGCGTTGTGTGCTCATCACCCATCACCATGTGTTTGACACCCTTTATTCTGTTCATGTTTTTTTTTCCCTCTTTTCCATTCTCTCTCACGCCAGCCCTCAGAGGCGGCTCAGCAGCAGCAGCGTGCTGGTCATAGTAGCCAGGCAGGTAGTCATAGTTCCCAGGGGGAAGAGTCTTTCTGTCTGACGAGAGGAGGAAGACAGGGTGTATTTCTTTCCCTCTCTCTCTCTCTCTCTCTCTCTCTCTCTCTCTCTCTCTCTCTCTCTCCCCTCTCTCTCTTCCTCCATCTTCCTCCTACCATTGCTTGGCCTTTGGGCCTTGGATGGAGATACAGTAAAGGGAAGTACACAGCAAAAGGCAGAAAATAAGAGCCCAGGTTTCCGGCCAGAAGACTAGGAGTGAGGAACCCAACAGCTGGAAACTACTAGAAAGCTCATGAAAAAGATAGAGTGCAGAAGAGAGAGCCAATAAAGTGTTAATCCACATAGATTAAGGACTCAAATATGAAAAGTCAAACTTCAAACCTACTAGAAGAAAACAAACAATATATTATTTGAATAAAATAAACCAAATCATTTTCATTTTAAAAGCAAGGAAAGAAAAACACATCAGTAATGAATGGATAAAACAACTATGGGACATTTACGCAATAGAATACTACTCAATGGTAAAAAAGAAGAAAAATTTACCCTTTGCAATGGGTAGATGGACCTGGAGAACATTATGCTAAGTGAAATAAACCAATCAGAGAAAGACAATACCATATGATCTCACTCCTGTGTGGAATCTAATGAACAAACTGAACTAACAAGCAATATAAAGACAGACTCACAGATAGAGAGCAGGCTGACAGGTAAATTGAGGGGGGAGGGAGTTAAGGGGTGGAGGGTTGAGCAAAAAGGAAAGAGGACTCATGGACACGGACAGCAGGGTGGTGATTGCTGGGGGGAGGGGGTATAAAGGAACTAAATGGTAATGGAAAAATACAATTAAAAATGATTTATTTATTTAAGTCACATAAAAAAAGAAAAAGAAAAACACGAAATTTGCCACAGTGTTCACCTCAGAGGATAGACAAGAGGCATAAAGGTTAGGGTAATTTTACTAGTGTTTGTTATATTATTCATGCCTTATGGATTATGTCCAAGTCATATCATGTTGATGTATTACATATATATATATAAAGTATAATACAGAAAATAAAAAATAAAAATAGAAATAATACTATGTAACAAAATCTTGAATATTTAAAAAATATGTATTTATAAATGCAAAGAAAAAAGCCTGGAAGAAAAACATATCAAAATGTCAGCAGTGGCTATTTCTGAGTTGTAGAGTTTGGATATGTTTTTTCTATTTGTATAATTGTATGTTTTCTATAATAAATGTGCAATGCTTTATAAGTAGACAAATTTGCTTCTTTTTATCTTCAACGCATATGGATTCAACTTGCTGTACTCAGTTATTCCCCAAACCCTCTGTTTATCTCTGCACTGCCTCAGTTCAAACCTTAAAAAGGACCCATCTCTATTCTGTACAACACATGTCTCAGATGCCTTTCCATGTTTTTACTAATGATAATAGTAACAATGACAGCTGGCATTTATTAAGCGCCTACTACGTGTTCTTATGTTCTAAGTAGTTAGTGAATAAATTCAGTTAATCCTTACAAAACCCCAAGATAGTCATTTTCTCTTTTTACAAATATAGAAAAAAAGGTCCGGCATTCACTTAAGTAATTTGGTTAAATTTCCTGCCCAAAACCACACAGCTAAGAAGGTGGTTTCCATCACCATCAGCAAAGAGGAAAGCAACAATTCCACATTTCAGATCTAAGTGCTGTTTTAGGGCTGATTTTCTCAGAAATAACTTGGTGAGATTATCCTACATACAAGCAAAAAAATGGGGAGAGGACTCATGGAAAATTTATTAGATTTCCTGATCTAATAAATTTTAAAAAGCAGTTGTAATTACTACCTGTAATGACAGAACATCCTGGGCAAAATCAATATCTGTCTCAACGAGCAGTGTTTGGCTATTCTCAGTGTGATTGAGACGAGCAGGAATCTGGGTGACATCAGCAGTGGTCCGAGCCGAAAGAGGCCTCAGCTTCACTGGGCCCCAGGGACTCCTAAATTTGGTTTACCTTCAAAGAAAAGGACCTAAAATTCATTAACTGTGCTGTTGACTGCTTGAGAAAGTTTCTGGGACTATTTCCCTCACTCTCCATGTGCATATGTATTTTATCTTTCATGTGGACATAACCATCTTACTTGTCAAATACAATGGGAAATAGATGCTATTGATTTCTCTCAGCAACGTCATGCTGGGACACTGAGGCCATATCAGTCCACAGATATTTTTCAGCCAAAAGTGGCCTGAGTCATCACCAAGCAGCTTATTTAATTTTATTCTAATAAAATCCCTGAACTCCCTTCCTTTAAAAAAAATTTATTTAGTTTTATTTTAAGAAAGTAAGCATCTCAAATCCACGATGGCAGAAAAATGAGGGTGTATTTGTGGGGGCTAGCCTGAGAAGTCAGAGTTTTGGTTTGACCAGGCCTGGAGTGACCACGGAGGCTGATGGCTTGGGTCAGCCACCAACATGGGCAGAGCCACACCTCAGTGCAGTAGGCGAGGAGAGAGAATAGTCAAGGCAGAGAAGAAAACATCAACCAAGGAGCCCAGTGTAATTACAAGACTCCTTCAAGATGGAAGAGGCAGCATGAGCTGGACTCTGCCTGATGGTGATGGCTTTAAAGACAGAGGAAGGGGCCATAAGCCAAGGAGAGGAGACAGCCTATAGAAGCTGTAAAAGCAAGAAAGTGGATTTTCTGAATTGATTGTTAGACTTGCCTACAAACATAATTCACTTTATCTTGTGAGCCATGTCCACAGCCCCTCATAACAAGCACTCTCCATCATTCAATCCCCTGTGCTTTTCTTTATTTCTCCTTTTCTTCAAATAGAGGAGAATGTAAGGGCCTTGGTGCAGCTGTTGGCACCTGCTTAGCCTGTGCCTCGGGGACCCAGAAAAACACAGCATGTTCTTGGCCACGTGCTTCTCTCCAAAACCCAGCACGCCCTCCTCTATTTTATTCCTCTGACTCTGAAGGACCTTGAAAGATGTAAAAGTACTTCCTCATACAACAAATATTTATTGCACTTCTATCATGTTTTGGGCATTATGCTTATCTCTGGAGATCAAATGATGAACAAATAAGACATTGTCCTTGTCCCTGGGAAACTATGGAGGGAAAGAAATAGTGAACAATTAACTACCTAAAAAATAAAAGCAAATACTTAAATAGGCATGGTTTTAAGTACTTAACACAATTAACATTTTATTTTCCTAGCAATCCTAAAGGTTGTTATTATTTATGTCTCCATTTTACAGTTGAGGAAAATGAAGTTCAGAACAGTTAAGTAACTTGGCCAAGTTTGTCTATCCAAGTAGCAAAGGAGCTAGGATTCAAATCAAGGTTTAGATTTTGTATTCTGTTTCTAAAATGTATTATCTTTTTGTGACACTACAAATACATATACTCCCCATACTAGCCATTTTTCTTCTTCAGCAAGATTTATTTTATCTAGAGTGTTAGTTCAGAATTAATATTGGTGAAAAGCAGGACAAAGAAAAATAATCTGACACCAAGCCCAGAAGCCCAATGTAGTTTGGGATGAACCTTTCATGGTCCTAGAGATGAACAGCAGTCTTGGATCCCACTAACCAGACACCAAACTCTCTGCCATCTGCAATGGCCTCCCCCAGAGAAGTGTGACTGCTCTGCAGCCCGCAGTTCTGGATAAGCATACTCTGGCCCCGAAATGGGTCCCTGAGTTCATCAAAAACAGATCCCACGCATCAAATTCTCTCACAGTCCAAGAACTAGGATCTCGGCCTGAGACATCACCTACAAGCAAAGGAGCCTGCGTTAACAGTATGAGATCACTAAGAAACCTGCTCTCAGCCAAAAGACACTTCCCCTCCTCTCCAAACTCAAAAATGTCTAGCTCCATGGTGGGCATTGCCAAAAATCAGCAGCAGCTGGAGAGGTTTGAAGTGTGACTGTGAGAACCCCTCTCTTTGTATAGGGCTTTTCCCCTGAGGATATCTCCTGAGCTGCAGACTTGCTCAGTCTGCAGAATACACCAGCAGGTCTGAGAAGGAAAGAAATAGAAAAAAGTGAGACCCTCCCCGCAAACTCTCTAGCACCTACCTACTAAGACAACCCAACTGTGTCCCTGTAAGAAAAATGAGCATAGAGGATAGAGTTAAAACAGTATTACCAGATAGAGCTTTGCCCCCAGCCCAACTTTCTGAGAAGAAGCCCCAACTGAGTAGACTGGACCCTATTTCAGAGGGTCTTACTTTGACTGAGCTTGGTTAGCCTAAGCAGACTAAGTCAAAACCACTGGAATGGCTTCCTTGTTCCACTGTCTCTAGGCCCATACCCTCTCTTATTCCTGGAGATCTCACCAGCAGTGAGAAGAAACAAGGAAAGAAAAACCTGTAGAAAAGCATGCCCCCAAACGGGGGAGACTTCCTTTCCTCTAAGGTTCCTAAAGCTACCCACCTCGAGGTCTTCCTAGGGTGGAGAGGAAGAGGCAGCTTCCCAGGGAGCAGAAGGCTCCAGCCTCACTCCCCGTGCTGAGCGGGGGAATCCCGGAGGAGACAGCTCCAGCCAGGCCTTTCTCGACCAGCATCAGGAACCAGCCTCATGGGAAAGGTTCAGGGAGGAAAAGTCCCCCAAAGTCTTGAACAAAAACAAAAGTGATAGCTTTCTTGTTATTTCCCATTTTACTGATGACTTACACAAAATAGTAATAAACTTAGAAATTGAAAACTAAAAAAAAAAAATTAAATACTTAAGACAGTGCCTATTACTCAAATATTTGTTGGATGAATATATATACTCCTTTCTTCCCACCCAAGAAAAATTGCTAAACTTCCAGAATAGGTTCAGAATCCTGTAACTATACACTGGATCCAAATACCCAATAAAACTTTGGGCATATTCAGCCTCAAGCCGCCCTTCACTTGAGAGACTAACACCTCATTTGAGAGACTACCTCCAGATGCCTATCTGCTGCTTCTTGCTAAGAGGGCCGGAAGGACCTGACGGTCACTCAGATGCAAGAGTGAACCTTTGCTGTTATGTCCCACCACGTCTGAGACAAATCCTAAAGAAGCCAGACACACAGATCCTAAAAATGATGCACTTTCCTTTATTTATTTATTTTTAAATAGCTAACCTTCAGTGAATACTGACTGTGCTCAGGTACTGTTCATACATTTTAATTCATTTAGTCCTCCTGGGTCAGAAAGGTCAGATCAAATGGGGGGGAAACTTCCTTCTTAGATAGCTAGTCATGATCTGAGTAGGGCATCAGTGCCTTTGCAACACTCTCTTGCTTTAGAGGGCTGTGGCAAGTTGTTGGTGCCACCTCGTAAGATAGACTCCACCTGTACTGACAAGACATCCCAGGAAAGGAGATCCATCCCCTCAGTGAGAGAACAGGCTGAATGACAGCCACACCAACATCACGCTGACACTGACATTCAAAGAGCATCTTCGCCTGCTTGCTTCATTTTATCCCATTATACCTACTTCCACTTTATCTCTGCAAAGAAAGAGTTCAAAGGAATTCAAGGCAAAACGCCCACCCCTGATTTATTTATGAAATATGGTCTGCCTTTACTGCAATAGGAAGGGAATTATTTTTTCTTTGTCCTGAGGGATATTATTAACATAGTGATAAGTAATGAGAGGCAGCAGCCAGAGTTTGGTAAATTCTTGATGGTTTCAAGCATCCAGAGAGCAGAGAGCGCCTGCGTGCAATTGTCATGGGTGAGAGTGTGGAAGTGCTCTGAGGAAGCAGGCGTGGTGGACACGGAACCAGAGCTCTGTGTGTGTGTGTGTGTGTGTGTGTGTGTGTGTGTGTGTACCTCTGCCTGCCAGAATTTGCCTGTACAGTTTCAGCCTTTCTCATCCAAACAGGCTGGGTTTTCATGCAGAAATGTTCATGGATTAAAAGTGGGAGCAGGTCCCTCTGGCAGATGAGGGATACTCTCAGAGGCTCCCTATTATAAAATGGCTAAGCCTGGTCCCTGGACCTGTTGGAAAGTTGTGGGCAGGAGATGACATGTCTCTAACAGCAACCATGGAGTCTGGGGCCAGAAGGTAAAACTGAGCACTGCATTAGATCAGTGTTGACGTGCGTGCCTAGAGAGTGTATCCACCATGGCTTGTCAGAGCCAAAGGATTGGGAACAAGTGTCAGGAGCTGACATGCACAGAAAAGGGGGGATCGCCGGCAACCTGGGAAAACAAGAGTAAAGAGCATCATGTGGGAACAGGTGAAAAGAGAGAGATGATCTCGACAAATACCCAGGGCAGAGGGGTCCAGTGCCACAGTAGGAATCTTCTCCCTCCCTCGGCCTTCCTGAATGAATCTCTCTTAAACAGAGCCTTCTTGTTACTTAAGATCATAAGCTCCTTGAGGATGTCAGTTTTGTCTGATTTCTTCTCTGCTGTGGTCCGGAGGCCTGGCACAGAGCAGGTGCTCACAATGTTTGTTAAAAATAATAAATAAAAGGATGAATGAATAAATAGAACTATCTAATCATGCTGGGCACGGTATAAAGGAAGGAAATATTGATAAGCATTTATTTCAATAAAGCTACATCAGTTGTAAATTTGAGTAACAACATTTACTGAAGAATTCACTGGAGAGCAGGAAATGAGGTTTCTCCACCACACAACAAATACCTGGATAAATGTGCATTAGATGTTTGTGTTCTTCCCTAAATTCTATTTCCATTTGTCTTCTCTTTCCGCCTTTCTCCAACACAGCACGTAGATGCATGCCTTTTCTTTCTTTCTCCTGGTCCTTACTAAGTGTGAAGTAAAAACAAGAAGTTCTCTTACTTATTTCATATTTTTAAAAAATCACTTCTCTGGTTGGTAATCATGATGAGATCTGAAGAATGACAGGTGCCACCTCCACACACTGTCTCGGAGCCTCTGGTGCTCTTCCTCCATTTGGGGCTGCACATGAGCCTTACAGATCTCCAGCCACTGGAGTGCATCCATGGACCTCTGCTGGAATCTGCTGCCTACTTCTCCAGGATGCAGATTAAGTCAGGTTACTGATAGATTCAGTCAGACGTTAATTGATTAGGTAAAAATAAGGTTATTTCAATAAATGCAGAAGTCTATGAAATTCAATACTCATCTGCTTTTTAAAAAATTATCAAACCAGGAATAGAAGGAATATTCCTCAATCTAAGAAAGAGTATGTATTTTTTAAATCTATAAAAAGATAAATTTTTGTTCAACTTCAGAAGCATTGTCGCTGAAGTCCAGCATAAAATAAGAATGCCTGCCATCACACCTATACCAATTGGCGTTACACCGATAAACCCAGCCAATGTAATAAAATAAAATATAAGAATTAGAAAGAAAAGAAAACTATCTTTATTTTCAGGTAACATGATGGTCTGCATAGAAAATCCAAGACAATAAATATAAATATTTAGAACTAATGGTGAAGTTCCAGGATATTACAGGATAGCATCCATATATAAACATGGTATATTGCATTCCTACCTACCAGTAAACTAATTATAAAATATGAATTAAAAACATACATATTAGCAACAAAATTAAACACCAAATAATAGATCTAAAGCTTTTAAAAATCTAAAACCTCGTAAGTCCAAAACCTGTATGAAGAAAATTATTAAAGTTATCGAAGAACATTTTAAAATATCTAAATAACTGAAGAGACTGTGTCGTGTTCATGGGTTGAAAGATGAAATAATGTAACCATTTCAGTCCTTTCTCATTTAATTTACAAGTTCAATGAAATTCCCATCAGAATCCAATGGAGCATTTCAAAAAATTTTACAACCTGTTGCTAAATTCCACATGCTCGTATAACAGAAAGAATCACTGAAAGTATGTGTTTTGAGGAACTGTGTAAGGGTGAGGACTGGGAGGATTGCTCTACCAGATGAGACATCTGGGACCTGGTCTGACGCTCACAGCTGGCCGCAGTGTTGTTGGAGGCTGGCCTGGCGCTCACAGATGGTCCATTATGCTCCTGCAGGACATTCTCACAGAACACCAATCTCAGACAAGGTCACTCTGAGACCATAACAAAGTCAGTCAGGACAGAGCCACTTGATAATCCTGTCCAAACCCAGACAAGCATAAGGTCCCTGTGCAATCCACAAGATACCAAGCATGTACCTTTTGGCTAAAACAAGTGACTGCTACTTCTTTACCAAGTACACCTGGGCCTCACTCTAGCCTGCTCTCCCTGTAGATAATACTCACGGAGCTATCAGCCACCGAACTGTCCCCGTTTCCTGACGACATCCCATCTGGAGGGAATCCCCTCTTGCCCAGGCCATCCCAGAATCATCCAACAAAAGCCCAGATCCTGCAGTAAGGTTTTTTCTCACGCTGTCTAGTACGAGATGCCACAGAGTTCCCTGACATAAGCTAAACTAGTGCCAAACCTAATTTGTTCAGGTGTGTTCCTGGAGGTCTTTGGCTGAAGGATGTTATAGATAGAGATACTAAAACTTATTTTAAATACTCTGTAAATAGTGTGTGATTATGACACCCAAATGAACTAATATGTCAATGGAACAGAAAAAGGACTCCAAAAGACACCCACAAATAAATGAAACTTGAAAATTGATAGAAGTGTTATTATATGTCAGTGAAAAAAGGTAGGAACTTTAATAAATGCTGATAAAATAATGACTCTTTGACATTAAAAAAAAGAATTAAATCCCAACCCCATACCATCATACACAAAATAAATTTCAGTTAGATTAATAATCTCATAGAAAAATATAGGGGAATGTCTTCATTATTTGAGATAATACTATGTCTTAAATAAGCACAAAACATGAAAAGATTAATACATTTGGTCACCTTAAAATTCACAACTCTGCATAGCAAGAGACACTATGGTGAAAAGATAAGCCACAGATCAATACTTGTAGCCAATAGGAAAATAGTACTCAAACATATGAAGAATTCCTATAAATTGATTAGAAAAAGATAGACAACTCAACTGAAAAACAGGCAATACATGAAGATACAATTTACAAAAGAGAAGATTTGAATAAATGTGAAAATATATTCAGCCCAAGTAGTTAGAGAAATGAATACACATTAAAATGATTAGATACAATAGGTGAGGCTGTGGAACAATGGGAAGTCTTGAATACTACTGGTGGGAATATAAATTGGCACTTCCATTCAGAAGAGCAACCTGATAATATCTAGTAAAGTTAAAGATAAACACACTCTACAACCCAGCAATTCCACTTCGACCCTAGGTAAACCTACACAAAGCAATACAGAGGGAGAAGAGTAGAAGAGGGAGAGAGAAGGAGGAGGAGGCAGAGGATGAAAAGGAGAGAAGAGGAGAGAAAGAGAGAGAGCACACGTGTGGGTGAGAAAGTAAGAGAAGGAATGAGGTTGAGAAAAAAAGAGACAGGAAAAGATTCCTACTGGCTTTGGGTATCCAGTTCCTTTCCTTCACCTCTATTTCCTGCCCTCTAATAGCCTTATAATAAATTCCTCCTTTGGACATAACTTAGAATTGCTTTATATTTTTTGGCCACCAAATGACATGTCTCAGATGATTTAAGTCAAAATGAAAACAATTTTAATATAGACTAACAAGAGATAGAAAGACTAATATAGCATAATGAAGAAGGGTTTATTTCTCCCCTAAATACTTCTCAAAGCATTCTTCCAAAATAAGACAGTGCTCACCCTAAGAGGTATTTGGTTAGAGCCATGTCCTACAACTTACTAATATATATTGACTTGCTTACCTGAATTTCTACTTGGTTACCATTAAAATTGGACAATTCAGTGCCTTCTGCTTCCATGTTTATAAAATGGGGTTTATCAAGTGACCCCAAAGTTTCCTTTCAATTCTAAAATTTTGTGACCAATCCCAAAATTAAGACATTTTATAAGCTAGGTTTAGGAAGCTGTAGCAGGGGTGTCCAACCCATAGCCTGCAGCTTGCAGGCAGCCTAAGATGGCTATGAATGTGGCTCAACACAAAATCACAAATTTGCTTGAAACACTGAGGTTTTTTTGTGATTACATGTCACAATGTATTTAATGTGTGACCCAAGACAACTCTTCTTCTTCCGGGGTGGCCCAGAGATGCCTAATGTTTGGACATTCCTACAATGTTGACACTCCTAGGAGTGTTGGAGTGAGAATCGTAACAAAGTCCTAATAAAACTGACAAAACCCAACTGCTTCAGACCCTTAATATAGACACTATAAATCATGAAGGACAACAGAACTTAAAAAAGTAGGGGACTGTAAACACTCAACACCTCAGGCGAGACATAAGTTGAGACATAGACAACCAAAGTGTGGATTTTAAAATATACTGGACTTCCAGTCAAGATGGGGATGTAGGTAAACATGATTTGCCTCCTTGCACAACCACATCAAAATTATAACTAAATATATATAGAACAACCATCACTCAGAACCATCAGAAATCGAGTTGAATGGAAGTCTGACAAGTACAGAATTAAAAACCACATCCATCCAAACTGGCAAGAGGGGCAGAGGTGCTTAAAGAACAGATCCTACATCTATGTGTGGTGGATAAAAATTCAGAAGGGATATCTCAGGAGCAAGGGGTCCCAGACACATACCAGGCTTCCCACTCCACAGTTACAGTTCCAAAAAGATAAACCCTCATAATTTCTGGCTACAAAAACCAGCATGATTGAGTCAGTGGAAGAAACTGCTGAATTCCCAAGCAGGTTCTCTTATAGGATGCACACACAGACTTACTCAGACTCACTCCCTCTGAGCAACAGTGCCAGGATAGCAGCTTGAAAGGCACCAGTGGCATGTGGGGATGAACTGAAGTATCTGACATCAAGTTGAGAGATGGGGGACAGTTTTCTCATGGACAGAAAGGTGGGAAGAAGCCATTGATCCTTTTCTGAATCCTCCTCACACAGCACCAGGTAGGTGGCAGGCAGGTGCCATATCTGAGACTCCATAAACTAGCTAACACTGTTTTCTGCACCCTGGTGATTCCCTGAGGCTCCACTCCACCCAAATTTTTGGATCACCCAAGTTGTTAACAGTGGCTCTTCCATATGAATTGCTGCTCTTGGCTTATTCTTCACAACTTCCTAAATTCTCTCAAACAAGCAACAGATAGCCTCAGGGAAACGCCAGCTCCTATACCTCTTGTTAAGTGGCCCTAGGCCCTGCACTAGCAGCAGCCATCCTAGATTCACAGTGTGGCTTTGTCTGGGAACCTCCAAGCCCCACACAAGTAATAGCCATCTGCAGATTACTTTGTAGCTAATGCAGGGTACTCCCAGGCAGAATAAAGGTGGGGGCTGACCTTGGCCTGCACCACCTGAGAAAGCCCAGGGCCATCAAACCCAGTGGATAGCTACAGACCACACTGGAAAACCACCACCCTGTCCCTGCACAGGTGATCCTCCACAGAGGACAGATGTTGGTGGTCAGTGGTCACAACCAATCCCTGCAGCTGACTGGCCTGGGTAAATCCCTCCCATTGACCTACCTACAGCAACCAAAGCCCAACTACAAGAGGAGGGTGTACTCAGCCCACATGAAGGGCACACCTCAAGTACCCAACTTGGGTGATAGAGGAGGCTGTGCCACTGGACCCTACAGGACACCTACTACATCAGGCCATTCTAACAAGACAGGGAGTGATAGCAGCTCCACCTATACATAGAAACAAACACAGGGAGTCTGCCAAAGTGAGGAGACAAAGAAATGGGGCCAAAATGAAAGAACAAATCAAAACTTTAGAAAAAGGGCTAAATAAATTGGAGAATAGCAATCTATCAGATGCAGAGTTCAAAACACTGATTATAAGGATGCTGAAGGAACTTAACAAGGACTTCAATGGCATTAAAAAACCCAGTCAGAAACAAAGGATGGACTAACTGAAATAAAGAACAATCTACAGGGAAATAACAGTAAAGTGGATTAAGACAAGAATCAAATCAATGATTTGGAACATAAGGAAGCAAAAAACAAGCAATCAGAACAAGAAGAAAAAAGAATCCAAAAATAAAGAGGATAGTGTAAGGACCCTCTGGGACAACTTCAAGCGTTTCACTTTTTGCCTCATAGAGGTTCCAGAAGGAGAACAGAAAGAGCAAGTAATTGGACATCTATTTGAAAAAATAAATGAAAGAAAACTTCCCTAATTTTTGAAGGAAATACACATGCAAGTCCGAGAAGCACAGAGAGTCCTACACAAGATGGATAGAAAGAGTCCCACTCCAAGACACATCATAATTAAAATGCCAAAGGTCAAAATAAAAAGGGAATCTTAAAGACAGCAAGAGAAAAGAAGTTAGTTACCTACAGGGAAGTTCCCATAAGACTTCAAGTTGATTTTTCAAAAGAAACTTTGCAGGATAGAAGAGATTGATAAGAAATACTCAAGGTCATGAAAAGCAGGGACCTACAGTCAAGATTACTCTACCCAGCAAAGCTCTCATTTAGAATCAAAGGGCTGATAAAGAGCTTCCCAGACAAGAAAAAAATAAAGGAGTTCATCATCACCAATCTAATATTATATAAAATGCTAAGGGAACTTATTTGAGAGAAAGAAGAAGAGCAAAACTAGGAACAATAAAATGGCAATGAATACATACCTATCAACAACTGAATCTAAAAAAAAAACAAACTAAGCAAACAAGAATAACAGAGACACAATCATGGACATACAGAGTGTTTTGATGATTGTCAGATGGGAAGGGACCTTGGGAGGATGGGTGACGAAGTGAGAGAATTAAGAAGTACAAATTGGTAGTTTTAGAATAGCCATCGGGATGTAAAGTGCAGGATAAAAAAATCAAGTAGCCAAAGAATTTCTACACATGACCCATGGACATGAACAATGGTGGGGGGATTGCCTGAGGGAGTGGGCGGTGCTGGATGGAGAAGGGCAAAGAGGAAAAATTGGAACAAGTCTAATAGCATAATCTATAAAATATAATTAAAAAACAAAATGTTAACTAGTTATTAATTTTGTTAAGAATTTAATTTTTAGAGACAGGGGAAAGGAGGGAAAGAAATATCGATGCACAAGAGAAAAATTGATCAGTTGCCTCTCACATGCCCCCAACTGGGGACCCAACCTGCAACCTAGGCATGTGCCCTGACTAGGAATCAAACCCAAAACCTTTCAGTTCGCAAGCCAGCACTCAACCCACTAAGCCACCCCAGCCATTGTAATTAATTACTATTTTTTTAAAAAAAGACTTCAGAACCCTGAAAAGTATGTCCTAGTATAAGTGTTCCAAGTTAGAACCACTCTCCAGTTACATATCTCTGTTTTAGATTTTATTTATTTATTTTCAGAGAGATGGAAAGGGAGGGAGGAAGAGGGAGAGAAACATCAGTTGGTTGCATCTTGCACACCCCCAACCAGGGACCTGGGACGTAACCCAGGTGTGTGTCCTGACTGGAAACCAAACTGGAGACCTTTTGGTTCACAGGTCAATGCTTAAACCAGTGAGCCACACCAGCCAGAGCATCCAGTTATACCTTTACAGAGGTTTTAAACATGAAGACTACATGAGTGTGCCTTCTTAGAAAGCCCCAGCTGGGTCCTAACCACCAATACAAACTGGTAAATGAGAATACAAAAGGAGAGAAATTATATTGTGTGTGGAAGCAATTAATGTATATAATTTATATATATAGCAAATACAAATAATGTGTGCTTAAAATATAATATACCTAAAATGTACATATTACATAATTTTAACATTATATATGCTATAAATTGCATTCCATATTTTGCCATGCATAATGCCCACTTTTTTGTCCAAATTTTAAGGATGTGCATTATACACGGGTATAATGATTATATACCATGGGTATAATAACACATATAGTAATCCTGTGTATAGCACACATGAAAACATGGGTGTGCATTATACACAGTAAAATATGTTATATTAGACATTTATAGTTTAAGTATATAATTATAATATTATATATAATTTTAAAGCAATTCTCTTCAAAGTCCAAGTGCTTAGGGCTATTCACAAGATTGTTTAGCATTTTAAAAATCCAAATTTACAAAACTGAGGTGATTTTAGTTTTATTCTTTTTTGTTAAAGCCTGTAGTTGAAGTAAAGTCAAAACCAATTTAGGTGGAACATATTTGCTTTACTTCCCAATTGCTTGGAAATTACAAAAATTCTATTCAAACATAGAATTTTAGGTATGACCAAGTCGTATAGAATGCAGTCTCAAAACATCTTAGCTGGAAAGGGGATCTGAGGTGTCTGCTGGTCTGAGGCTCTCCAAGATTATGTGACTATTAGACATAAATTATACTTCAGTAAACCTGATTTTATTGAAATACATGTCATACTTCAATAGTCCTACAATAAAATATAATGGTGGCTAAACGTTGAATAAGACACTTAGCAATTGGATCTAACTTTGGTTTCCCTGCCCCCAAGCCATTTTGCCGTGGATGAGGGAAAGCACCATCGCAGACTAGACAAGTCTGGGGACACCGCTTCAGACTCTTCCTGGATGCTGTCTCTTGTGACCCTCCTGTGTGTCCTCACTACCTTTATCTTCCAGGCCCACATCACTTCTTTTCTGGACTACTGAGGTGTCTTCCTGCCTGTCCTTTCTGTGCCGGGTCTTCCTCTCTGGTCCCTCCTCTAGTGTGCTGTCAGGATGCACTTTCTAAAGCACAGCTCAGATCACATCATTCTGCTACCAGGAACACAGCCTTGGCCCCTCACCCTACAATCTGACCCACTCTTATTTCCTTCTTCACCATTTTACACCCATGGACTCAGTACTCAAGTTATTTTTAACTGATTTCTCTTTCCCTAGGTATGTTCATTCACACTGTTTTCCACATCTTAAATTTTACTCAGTCTTTACTTTTTGAATATTACACAGTCTTCAAATACTCAAATGCCACTTTGTCTATAACCCTGGATAATCCATCTCTTGTGCCCTCTAAAGTTATCCTTCGCTGTGTCTAGTACTTAGTGTAGTATGTGTTATTATGGTGAGTCTATTACCCTATGAGAGAGGTTTGGCTATCATCAATTTCTACGTTGTATCTATATAATTATTGAATGAATAATTTACTTCATCTCCTTCTCACTAGATGACTTTATACCCTACATGCCTTGGAAAACAGAAGTCATAAAATAACTACCTCAACTTCCTGCAAATGCCCCTACGAAGTCACTTGCATCTGTACATATCATGTGCTCCCACATCCCTGTCCCCTCCTCCCCCAAACCAATCTTTTTCCTGGCTCCAAATCCCATTCTCTCATCCCTGACAAGAGCTCTGCTCCATCAATTACCTCCTCTTTCTTCTAATTTTTTAACCTCTTCCTTTCTGCTGATTCATTTCACAGTCATCAAAGAATACCAGTTAGAAATATTTACATAAACCATTTTCAAGCCAGAACAGTTGTTCAGACAGACCCTCAAGACTAGAGACCCTGAAGAGCATACCCACACTTAACAAGGCACAGGAAATAAGTCATAAACACCCACTGGCCAGGCAAGAGAGAATTACACGCATCCATCAATGAGACAGAGAAGACTGAAAGTTGATGCCGAGGTAACCACCCTCCTCCTCTCACTCATCTTTTCCTTGAGATACCCTGACCTATGAACATCTGTTAATTCCACCAGATATCTGACCAAGGCAACAGGGTCCACGTGAAGGGGCCCAATGAACTATATACAGGGATGGCCACTTGGACCTCTCCTCATCTGGCATTCATTTTCTAAGAGTCCATGGTCTTTTTTCTGTTCCTCAAGCATATTGACATCTATTCTGCCTTTCAATTTTTATACCCTCTGCTGAAACACTCTGCCTTTTTTCTCCTCCATCCACCCTGCCTTTTGGCATGGCTAGTTCCTTTGAGTTTTGCAACTCAAACATCTCCCTTCCTGACCATTCATTTGCTATCAGAATGTCCTTTGTAGAATTTCTCATAACTCCTAATTTTTATTTGTTTGTTTCTTATTAATTGTTCTCACCACTAGGCTATAAACTCCACAAGGACAGGGATTATGTCTACCCTGTTTACTAGTATGTTCTCAGAGCCTAGCACAAGGAATGCACTCAAAAAAGTGTGGAATTAATGGACTGTATGAAAAACTAGCCCAGAATTGCAGTGGTTCTTGGGAAGGAAGCTTAGCAAAACAATCTGAGGATCTTATCCAAACTATACAACCCTAAACCCCTTCCATAACTACACTCCCCTAACTATCAAAGAAAAGACAAAGCTGGACAATAGTTAAAGTTAAAAACAGATTTGATTCAGGACTATTGCAATAGGGACAAAGAGACCTTAGTGTAGGGTAGGGCTCAATTCCAAATACAGCCTGGGCAAGAGGAAATTTATAGCCAAGGAGTAGCATTGGGGTCAATGGATAAAAAGTTACTAAGAGGAAAAATCAGGGGTAAGGGAGGATTCTGGCTACACTGACCTAACAGGATCTTTGCTGAAGGCAGGTCAGAGTGATCAGATAACCTCCTGGGGTCAGGGGAGTAGAGGATGAGGAACCCAATCAAATATTGAGGGTGGATGGTTCTTGATAAACTGACTTAGCTGGGTTCTTGCTAAAACTGAATTTTACAAGGAGTGCATACATGTGTCTGGATAAAGCTTTAGGAGACTGACTAAGGTTTGGCCAAACAAAAAGTCTTTGTCAATAACTAGTTTCAGATGGACCATTAGCGGGATTGGGAAGGGGTGTAGGTACACAGGTAAAGCATGTGTCCCTCACAGCCCTTCAGATTCTGGCATAGGGTGAGGGGTATAGCATCAGTAATTACTCTGGGATGGAAAATGGTTGTGTGTAATTGAAAAAAAAGTCCCCTAGTAACATTCACAAACCATCTCCAGGCTCCTGTGAGGCCCACTACCCTAGGTACATCATTCCTAAGCCTTATAATGTCCCCCACATCTTTAGAGGTAGCTGCTTGTCACCTCTCTGATCCCTGATCTTTCAGCCAATCTCAGAAGGTCTGTGGGGCTTGCATATGGGCAACTACTTTTATCATTAAAATTTTCTTAATCATTAACATTCTTGTCCTCTACCACAGGGACCTTTGATTATTAAACACACGAAAGCATTCTGTTTGAAGAAAAGCTCTAATAGTGATAAAATGAGAAGGCAATGTTGTTTCTAACAAGCCACATGAGATTACATGCTGCCATCATCACTATAGGATGTCATTAGCACCATAAGCTAAAAATCTGGGCCCCTAGACAAAACTTTTGGGAAAAGCCTTGTCATATCCAGCCCACAGATTCCCCATCACCAATCCCCCGTAAGTCCATATGCTTTAGTCTTATTAAACAAGCAGGAAAGAATGAGATGGTAGGACTAGGAGTACAAGTACAGGGAACAAGTGAAAGGGTTTTAGAGCCAAGTTCTTGTTTCTTCCTTTGAACTATGAATTCCATCAGCATCACTGCTTTCAGAGAGACATTCCAGGCTGAAGCTGGAAGCTGTTCTAGGCAGTATCCTTGAGGGTCTTGCCTGTGCACTAATCAATGATGAAAGCAATTTCCTGACCTTGCTATTTGGGGCTGACATGAATGGGAACAGTTATAAAAGTCAAGAAAAAGATTAGACTTTTAACTGAAAGGCTTTCTGGAGAAAAAGCAGACTGTGAAACTATTAAATAACTCTTCACAGTTTTTAAAGATTAACACATGTAGCCCTGGCTGGTGTGGCTCAGTGGAGTGAGCACCTGCCTGTGAACCAAAGGGTTGCCAGCTCGATTCCCAGGCAGGGCACATGCATGGGTTGTGACTCAAGTTGTACCCCCAGTAGGGGGTTCGTGAGAGGCAACCACACGTTGATGTTTCTCTTCCTCTCTTTCTCCTGCCCTTCCCATCTCTTCAAAAATAAATAAATAAAGACTAACATATTTAAATCACAACTAAGCCTGTCCTTGAGGAATTCAAATATATATGTGACCCCCTCCCCAAATACATTGGTAACCCAGTGAGCTAATTTCTATTAAATAAAGAAGGGTTTTCTGGAAAATTCGGGAGTCCAAACAGTCTGTCCAACGTCTGGAGAGACATGCAGAGAAAGACAAACTCTTGGCGTCAGAAGAAGGATTAGAGCTGAAATCATGATTTAGGATTGTGTGACTCCAGCAAGTTTTCTCACCTCTCTTGGCCTCGATGCCTCCTCTGAAAAATGGTAATACTATCACTCTTTCAAGGTTAACAAGGGAATTAGGCATGCTACCAGTAGCAATAAGAACATACAATAGCAACTGTGTATAAGAATATTTTCTTTCAGCCCACTCCCTGGCCCCATGAAGCAGAAGAAGGACTTTCTTTTCAACTCTGTTATGCGGGTGCCCTTGGAGTTTGCATTAGGAAGCGGTAAGCATCTGCACTCACAGTGTTGCTTCTTAAATGTTACTTAGTCTATTTAAACCCCCCAAAATGTGATCTAAGGTAAGCTCTCAGAAGTATTTAAAGGCTACTTTCCATTAAAATGTTTGTATTTCTTGACTTGAATCTGCCCCAGCAATTTCCATTTGCTCCCCTCAAAACTGTTTACTAAAATAAGTATTTTCCTCTGAACAGAGAGCTTCCCCAGTGTTGTGCATGTCCCAGTGGGAATGACTGGGTCTCACATCCTTAGAGCTATTGCCTTTCCTGTTGAAAAACAACCCGGAAGAGTCCATTCATCAGCGCACTTTTCTAATAACAGAGTTGCCAAAACAAAAGCCCTAACCTTTCAAATTGCTTTTAATGTGGTTAAAGCACAACACAATTTATCTTTTATTGGTCTCACTGGCTCAAGTTAAGGGATCTAAGTAAACATTTTAATAAACAAAATCAGCTCAACTCCAACCACCTCCATCTCACCTCTTTCTCACACACACACAAACACACACACACAACACCACTGTAATCCAAGAAAAACAG
This sequence comes from Tonatia bakeri, assembly GCA_004024845.1. Classification (NCBI taxonomy): domain Eukaryota; kingdom Metazoa; phylum Chordata; class Mammalia; order Chiroptera; family Phyllostomidae; genus Tonatia; species Tonatia bakeri. Next base: position 38,917 of record PVIA01009214.1, read on the forward strand.
AGTGCACAAAAGCTTGTGTGACGAACTCCTAATTAATGACCAAACTCCTAGGAGTCAAGGTGCTCTTCTCCCAACAGAGTGCTATTTTTGAAATATTTCTCCTTAAAAACAACTGCATGATTAATCCAGCCATTCTTATTTAAAATTACTTATGTAGAAACAACAAAGCACTTTGTGCAATTATTAAAAACACTTTATTATGTATAAGTTGTACATGCTTCATTTTGTGATGCTTGGGGTGATTTATTTTTCACATCGTGATGTCACCTACCCAACATTTATTAGACCTAATTTACATCCTGCCATGCCACATAAGAAAATACAATTTCAAAGCCAAGTTCCCCTACTTTACACATAGACACACAAGAGTTTGTCAGACAAATAAAATAAGAAAAGAATGCTTTTGCACACATATCAACACCATAAAGGCATTACCCCTCACAAAGTAACATCTAGTGTGTTCTTTGATTTGAAAACAGCGGGAAAGGAGCCCCTTTGTCCTCAGAGGGAAACGTGGTTGATACAGCCCAGCACAGGGGACGAAGGTCTTCGACGGGGAGTGGGCAGGTGGGGACTGCTGCAGCAGGGTGGACGCCTCATAAGCACTTCAGAAGGAAGGAATTGCAGGAGGTTCCTCTGGGACAGTCGCACAGCTTCCCGATTCTCGCTCCTTTTCTCACTGCGCACTTCTCGCCAGCATCACACTGCAAGCAACACAACGTGTGGTCTCCGACAGGAGCAAAGCCAGGGGCCCAAAGAGCACCTCTCTCCATCTACACAATTGTTGCCTCTTGGGAGAGACGGATGGACCCAACACCATCCCCACAGGCCTAAGGAGAGTCAGGCCTAAAATGGCAGAGAGCTTGTGCTTATCATTTCAGTGAGAGAACATAAAAAAAATTTAATTATTAAGCCCCTCCTCCTTTCTTCTACCTTTGGCAGAGGGGGCAGGGGCGGCCTACATTTCCTGGGTCCTTTCACTGCTCATCCAAAAGAAAAAAATCAACCAGACCTTTTATCTAAGAAATAAACAAGAGATCTGTATTTTCTCATAATCCCTGCCCCGTTTCCCATCCCCTCATCCCAAGAAGGAAGATTTAAGTGTGTGTGTGTGTGTGTGTGTGTGTGTGTGTGTGTGTGTGTTCTCCATGGAAGGTGACACGCCCTGGTTAAGAATTTTGACCCTAGAACTCAGATCAAAAACTGACTGTGCTTCAGAGGAAAACTGGAAGAGCAAGAACTGAGTAGATTTGAGGGGTCTTCCAACTGAGAGGATTCTTGGTGAGGTGAAAAATCTCATCTTCAGGGAATGCTCCTTTTCTCACAGAACCAAGAGCAGGCTCCTGGCACATGCTGTTCGATCCTCTGAAATCCTTAGAGACAAGGGCAAGGGCTGGCAGTGGAAACAAAGGGGGAGGGGCACAGAACTCTGCAAACCCATTTCCTGAATTGTTTAGCCACATCCTAGGGAGAAGGCATGTGTAAGACTCTAGGTAGTATATTTTCTCTTGCAAAAACACGGGGAGGGGGTGCCCCCAAAGCCTTACCATGGGGACTTGCCCATACTTCTTCTCATAGATGGGAATGCGTTTATTCTTGAGCTTCTTCAGGACTTCCTGCAGCGCTTCGATCTGCAACACACCGCCCCCCGGAGCCCGAAGTTGCAGCCTTGGCTGCGAGCCCAGCCCAGGTGCGTTGTAAGGAACCCCAAAACTACACACACTCCTCCCTGGGATGCTCCAGGGGTGGAAACTAGCGAGCTGTCCCGGGTACTGACAGCAGGACCCAGAGCCGCGGAGGCTCCTGTCGCTCAGAGGAGCGGGGACAAGAGATTTGCTCTACAGGCTGCCCCGGAGCCCGTGGGCTCGAGACAGTCTTTGGAGCCTTGACTTTGCGCTCGTCTCCCCGCGCCCTGTCTGACTCCAGGAATGGGGGTGGGGAGGAGGGAAGACAGGAGGTACAAAGAAAGGGACGGCGCGGCAGCCCAGGGGAGTCTGGGGCGTGGGGGATACCGACCAGCTCCTTCTCATGGGAGGCATCCTCCACGGCAGAGTAGATGTCCAGGGCTCGGGGCTGGAGCTCGGTGTCCTCCTGGGCACGGGCGCCCAGCAGAGGTAGCAGCAACAGTAGGGCGGCACCCAGGAGGGGCAGCAGCCGAAAGCGGGGGCTCTCCATGGTGCTGAAACTCGGCGCTGCTGAGGCACCCTGCGCTCCCGCCTTTTATACCCAGCCAGAGCCCGGGCGCAGGGAAAAGGGAGGGGGCAAGGAAGGAAGGGGGTGTGGAGGAGGGTCCAGGTCAACCGTCTGTAGGCAGCGATCCGCTGCCGCTTGACGTCAATGCCCGCTGGGCTCCAGGCTCCTGGGGAACTAGGCTCTGCGCACAGATGGGCAAGAGCACGGAGACCAGGTACCCTGCGCCCCCAAATGTTGTCAGCCACGCAGTAAGGGACGCTCCCCGAGGGGTCTGAGCTGAAGTAGAGGGGTGAGAGGTGAGGGATGTGGAGCAGGAGGGCTAGGAAATGGAAAATGCCTTTTAGGTAAGGCATAAGCAAAACAGTATCCCCCCCCACCCCGCCCCAATCTCCTAGCAGCGGCGGCAGCAGCCCAGGCCACCTCACCAGCCCTGCCTTGACTCACCCCAGCCCCATATGTGGCAGCAAGAAGCGGGTGCTGTCTTGAGGCAGGCATGTTCACTGAGCACATTACTAGGCACACCGTGGGATAGGAGAGGCAAACATAGTACACACAGGGAAGAGAAATTGTAGCCTTCCCCAGGATGGGTTCTTCAATGGAAACTGTGTGAAAAGAGGAGCAACAGACCAGCTGCGATTCAGAGGTGGTGTGGAGAGTACCGAGAGCCAGACTCTGCTTCCAGCCCTGTCTCCACACTCACAAGTCGTGTCTTCCGTCAAAATAAAGAACTACTCTGAGCCTCACTTTCTTTTTTTTTTTTAATCCACATCTGAGGATATGTTTATTGATTTTAGAGAGAGAGGAAGGAAGACGGAGAGGGAGAGAGAGAAAGAACCATCAATTACTTGCCTCCCGTATGCCCTCCACCAGGGATCAAACTCACAACCTGGTCTGTGCCCTGGCCGGGAATCAAACCCCAAACCTTTAGGTGTACAAGACAACACTCCAACCCACTGAGCAACCTGGCCAGGGATCGCTTTTTTCTTTTGTAAAACTAGAATGTAAGAAGATGTGCCTCACAAAGTTATCTGGAGATGGAATGAAAGAGTAGGTATGTAAAACGCCTGACCCTTAGCACCACAAGCACTAAGCCTTCCTATCGCCCCCCTTGAACTTTGAGGCTGCCCAGGAAAGTGCCTGTGTGCATCATCTCAGCCTTTCCTTAGAGCAAACTCAGCCATCCTCAAAAGCCCTCCAACCCACTACCCATTTCTAATATCCAAGGAAGAGAATAAAATAAAGGGGTAAAAAAATGCAGCCTCCTGATTATGGAAATCAGAAGCCAGTGGTAAAGTAAGCCTGGTTCTCAGTGACTTGTGAAGAGACGTTATTTAAGAGGTTGGGGTCCTTACATCTTTAATACAAATGAAAGTTCCTGTAAGAGAGGAGACGTTTTCCCACTTAGACCTAGAGGCTTATTGCACCAGTCTGCCCTCCTGGCTTCTTTTACCACAGCCTCTATCTCAAACCGATCCTCAGTCCACCCACTCTTCTCCATCCTCATTACTGCCTCCCCAAACCTGGAGAGCTTCTCCAGTCGACTTCTTGCCTTCCCCCAACCTCCACCCCATATCCCCTTGCCTTCCTCTAATCCATAATTCACCACCAGCCAGGGTATTTTTCCCCTTAAAATATACCAATGACTTGCATATTACTGAGTACTGAATCTAAATGCTTTATAGTGATTTACAAAATGCTAAATGATTTGCATCCCTCTCCAATCTCATGCCCTACCACTCTGCCCCACGCCCCTCCACTCCATCTTCACTCACCTTCTTTCTCATTCTCTAATAAGCCAAGGTCATTCCCATTTTGAGGCCTTTGCACTTACATGGAAAGGTCTTCCTGCATCTCCAAATGGCTGACTGCCTCTTGTCATATAAATCTCAGTTTAAATGACCCTGACCACTCAATCCAAAGTATCCACCAGTTTATCTTCCCACATATTTATTGCTTAGTAGATAATGTGGTTCATTCGGATAGTCAATACATAATATGTGTCTGGATATTTAATTCACCAAGTATTAAATTGTTACTCAAATGCACACAGGGAAGCAATTCAAGAAGTAATATCTCTTCTGATGAACTGCACACTGATTAACAACATCAAAATATTTTCCTTTGGGATAAATCCAGTTTGAAAATTTAAAACCTTCCCCAGCCTTTCACACATACTGTTTGATTCTTCATAACAAAACTTCAGTGGCAGCTCATTTTACTGTCTAAACTTTATAGAGACACATTGACACTCACTGCAAAAGTCATTTCCAGTGACCTTAAAAACAAGCTCACCTTCAGATTTCAACCCATCCTTTTGTAATACTTTTTTTCAAATTGTGTTCTACCCAGACACAAGTAATAGCTTTCCCTCTGTGCCCCTTCCATCGGAAAAGTAGAATAGCATTGGCCTTTGGGCTAGCATATTGCTCAAATGTCAGACTACTTTGTTATCCATCCCTCCCCTCGACCAAGTCTTGTTCAACAGTAAAACTGTTTCAGTTTCACTGACTTCTGAAGTACTCATATTCAAGATTGTTTCTCTCATGCTCACTGTGCTTTCCTCCAAGTTAAACGTCGTTCAGTTCTCTTTGGTACACATCTATAATCTCTCAAGTGGCACACTTTTCATTCCTACATTGTCTGCTTTCCACACTCCTTGCCTCCGGAAGAGGGATTAATTTCCATCACATTCATTTTCTGTTTACCAGTTTTCAATCCATAGCCTTCCTAAGGAACTGGTGTCACTCTGTTCTGACTAAACATCTGTATCACTATCTGGAAGGAAATAGTCTGCAATAAAGGACTCCTGGTGTTGATGCTCAGCAGGGAGGAGGGTGTTGTAGATGTAGTAGGAAAGAATGCATGCTTTACAGGCAGCTTCTGAAAGAATAAGTAGTGAAAATTAGACAAAGCTTTCTCTTAATTGTTTTAAGCTTTCAATTAAAAGGCTTTCCATTTCAAGTTTTTAAATTTTAAGATACTCTGAATGTCCAGTGTATTCATAGCACCACTGTGTACTATGAGGATTGCTGAGATAATCAAGGCTCAGTTCTTACCCTTGATCTTTGCCCTGGTCTTGCTCACAAATACCTAGAGTGCAACAACTCAGTGAGGTGAGTGTCTTAGCGGAGAAAGAGAAGCCCAGGGGAATCAGAAATGAACTCCCTCTTGAGAGGGGAAGCTCATGGAAAAAATGGTGTATGAGCTGCTGGATCTTAGAGGCTGAGTAGAATTTCAGCAATAGCAAACCCATTTGGGGGCTGTGGGCTCAAGCAGGCAGTGGCAGGTGAAGCCACACAGACAGGGACATCTGGAGGAACACTGAAGGGTCTGGGTGCGGGAGAGTAAGGTACATGAGAATGTGAGGAGGAGACGTGTAATGGGAAACAAGACTAGAAAGGAGCAGTAGAGCAGAAATGGAGAGGCCAAAACAGCAATAGGTAGATCTGAATTCAGATCCAATGAAAGGAAGTAGGGGCACAGGTATACCCAATGGATTCAATTTTTCAAATACTTACACTAAAAGCAAGCTTTTTCATTCTTATATTTATTGAAGTGACATTGGTTACTAAAATTACATAGGTTTCAGGTGTACAGTTCTATAGTACATCATCTGTACGTTGCATTGTGTGTTCACAACCCCAAGTTAAGTCCCCTTCTGTCACCATTTATCCCCCCTTTATTTTCTTCTACCTCCCCCTTTCCCTCTGGGAATCACCACACTGTTGTCTGTGCCTATGACTTTTTTTTTAACTCAGTCCCTTCATCTTTTTCACTGAGTCCCCCAACTCCCTTCCCCTCTGAGAGGTGTCAATCTGTTCTCTGTATCTATGAGTGTTTCTATTTTTCTTATTAGTTCAGTTTGTTCATTAGTTTCTACATATAAGTGAGACAATACAGTACTTGTCTTTTGCTGACTGTCTTGTTTCACTTAGCATAATACTCTCCAAGTCCATTCAAGATGTCGCAAAAAGTAAAATTTCATACTTTTTATTACCCTGTAGTATTCCATTGTGTAAATGTACCACAGCTATTTTATCCACTCATCTACTGATAGGTACTTGGGCTGCTTCCAAATCTTGGCTATGATAAATAATACTGCAATAAACATAGGGGTGTTTATGTTCTTTGAAATTTGTTTTTTTGTGTTTATTTAGATATACTACCAGAAATTAAATCAGTGGGTCATAAGGCAGTTCCATTTTTTGATAAAATTCCATACTGCTTTTCACAGTGGCTGCACCAGTCAGCATTCCCACCAACAGTGCATGAGGGTCCCTTTTTCTCCACATCCTTGCCAATACTTGTTTACTGATTTATTGATGATAGTTATTCTGACATGTGTGAAATGATATTTTATTGTGGTTTTAAGGTCATGTGCATGTCCTCTTTGGAGAAGTGTCTATTCAGATCCTTTGCCCATTTTTAATTGGATTGTTTGGGGGATTTTTGGTGTTGAATTGTATTGTATGAATTCTTAATAAATTTTGGATATTAACCCCTTATCAGATGTATCACTGGCAAATATGCTCTCCAATTCTTTGGGTTGTCTTTTCATTTTGTTGATGGTTTCTTTTGCTATGAAAAAATTTTAGTTTGATGTCATCCCAAATATTTATTTTTTGTTTCCCTTAGCCAAGGAGATATATCAGAAAAAAAGTATTGCTATGAGAAATGTCAGGTTTTAATGCCTATTTTTTTTCTAGGATTTTTATAGTTTTTGAGTCTAACATTTAAGTCTTTAATCCACTTTGAATTTATCCATGTGTATGGTATAAGAAGGTGGTCTAGTTTCTTTCTTTCTTCCTTTCTTTCTTTCTTTCTTTCTTTCCTTTTTTTTTGCATGTACCTGTTACATTTTTCCAACACCATTTATTGAATAGACTATCTTTACCCCATTGTATGTTCTTGCCTCCTCTGTCACATATTACTTAAGCATAAAGTCATGGGTTTATTTCTGGGCTCCCTATTCTGTTCCATTGATCTAATTGTCTGTTTTTATTCCAGTACCACGCTGTTTTGATTACTATGGCCTTGTAATTTAGTCTGATATCAGGTAACATGATTCCTCCAAATGTGTTCTTCTTTCTCAAGATTGCTGTGGCTATTCAGGGTCTTTTGTGGTTCCACATAAATTTTTGGAGCATTTGTTCTAGTTCTGTAAAATACATCATTGGTATCTTGTTAGGAACTGAACTGAATCTATGAAAAGCAGCCTGTGCCAGATACAATGGGATATCACTGATGAAGAGAGACTTGCCCCAGGACAAAGAAACCTTTCTCTAGTCTCTTGGCCAGCACACCTGGAGTGCAGCGGCGGGAGTAGCACACCTGGCCCACACTCCCTATGCCACATCTGTTCCGTATTCTCCTCTAAATTTTTTGGATCAAGATATCCTAAAATTATAGGAAGTGTAGGATCAGCATTAAGGCAGCTAACAATGATTCCCCAATACATGAACTATAGGCCTTAACAGAGAGTAATTATAATCCTTCAATGGCAGTTCATTCCCTACAGTTTCAACTTAATTTCTCAGCATGGTGTCAGAGTTTTTCATAGTTCAGTCCTGACCTATATTTCCAATCTTATTTTCTTCTGCTCCCAATCAGTCATGTCAATTACCTTATATTTTATTTTTCAAGTATATCATACTTATTTCTTAATTCTGCACTGAATTAGAGAAATAGACTAGATTATGCTGCCATAACAAACAACATCAAAATCTCAGTGACTTGAAAAAAACACATATTTCTCACTCATGTCTCATGTGCATCAAGGATTGATGGAGTATTATGTACGTCATGGTCACTCACTGACTGAACAGCCAGCATATCTGATATTGATGGTTGTGTTCTAGAGGGGGACAGCACTCTGGACAGGGTTGAACATGCTGTTAACAACTTTGGCCCTGAAGTGATACTTCACGTTTACTTCCAACTCATTAGCTTGACCTAGTGATATGATTCAAAAATTAAAGAGATTAAGAAGCGCACTGTTTCCATGTACCTAGAATGCATTAGTGACTGTCACATTCACTCTGCACGTTTGTCCATGACCTTCCCTGTGAAGCACACCATGGATGTCTAAAGAGCTCGTGCTTCCGAGCACATCTCCTGCTCCATCAGACCGCCATGCTTGCCTTTCCCTTGTTTCCATAAAGCTTCATACTTTTTAAATACCTAACATGGATTGCATCATATTGTCAGATGTCTATCTTACTTGCTAGACAAGATCCTTGAAGGCAGAGGATATATCTAATCACCTCTCTATTTCCAGTATTCAGTTCGGTGCCTGATGCGCAGAGGTGTAAGAGTAAGTTAGTTGCTATGAAATGAAGATGATATTTAGACATTAACTAAGAGACTACTTAATAAAGTATACAATCTGTTACAGAAGAGATTCATCAAGCAGCTTAAAATCACAGCCAATTTAAAATAAATTGACTAATTAAATTAAAAAATTTTTAAAGAACAAAAAAGCACTACCAGTTTACTATCTAGAAACCCCATTATCACACTTGTATCAGGGGGAAAGCATGCCAGAGAGGGGTAAAATTGTTTCACAGGTAGTTAGTTTCAGAAATAGGATTTCTGGGGCACAGACAATGGCCTCTCTCAACAGTTTCTGGGACAACTAAGGGCATTTCAGTTGCCAAATGGAAAATTTTTCCCAAATGCAAAACTTGTGTCACTAGGAAGGCTGTCTCCACACTCCTGTTACACACTTCCACTCCACTGTTTTCCCTCAGATTCTCTATGGTACAATATGGAAAGCTAACTGGGGCAGGATCGCATCTGAAAAATCTCGGGAAGTTTCAAACCTCTCCCTGAGCATCACTCTCCAGAGTATAGACATGACGAAGTGACTTCCTCACTGGGCGGTTTGGCTCAGACGGCATCTAACATCACTCTTAAAACCACAATTCTGGGACTCTTTCATGCCTCCTTCAGAACTCATCAAAGTGAAGTCCATTCCTTTTGACATAAACTCTACCCTCAGGAGAAAAAGAATACCATCTGGCATGATCCAAAGAGGCAGGGCCTGAGGGCAGACATATTTTATAGGAAGAAGGATCGCCCACAAGTCTCTCCTTTACTTTTTAGGCGATCCTCAGCCCTGACATTTCTCTACCATGTGTCAGCAATTTAATCTGGTTCTGGTTTTAACAACAGATCCATCACATTGACTTGGCTTACCAGCTAAGTCAGGCCCACCTTTCCTCTCTGCAAGCTAGATGTATTGACACTCAGTCTCTGCACTCACTTCCCATTAAATTGGCTCTCTAAAGCCAGCCTGGCAAGGCCTCTGAGATGGATGGGTAGCAACCATTCCTTAAGCTTCTCTAGCATTTGCAGGAAGTCCACAGGGACTGTGCTTATTACTCAGGAAGGTGAGATTAGAGTGGGCTTTGAGAAGACTGAAACCCAGGCACAGCAGGCTTGCACAAGGTCATGTGTCAAGTTTTCCTCTCCTATTAAACTGACTGCTGGAAGACAGTTGTTTGGAAACCCAGTTTAACTTTATGAACAGGATTATAGACGAGGGAGGCTCTTACATTTAAGTACAAAAACTTCAAGAGCTTAGGGAAGGCAATCTAGTCTGAAGAGGAGTGCCACGATGCATGTCTTAAAGCTTCATTTGCCAGAGAGTCACTGGTTTAGACAGACCTTAAGGAGGTAACTATGGAGATTTTTAGGATGCTAAAAAAAATCAACTTCTCTCAGTGCTCCATATTCTCTTAATTTTCACATTTCACTAGAAAATAATAGCTATTCCATTATACTCTCATCTTAGACAGGCTCTGGGACCGCCACACCCAGTTAGCTGAAGATGTAAGCTATTTCTTCTTTTCTGTATATTATAGCCATCTGTGGCTACCACTCCCCCTGACCCACTGGAGGATGGTTTACAGTGCACTGTGTTACTATTCACAAATATGTAGTGCTCCTCCCTGGATGAGGATTATACTTTGGGCCCTGGTCAACAACTATGTGACCATGTGATTCGCTTTGGCCAGTAAAATACAGGCAAAAGTAGAATGCATTGTTTTCATGGGGAAGCTTTAAAAACCAGTGCATACTTTGCCCTGCTCTCTTTTTCCTTGTCCATGATGATTGGTAATGTTCCAGATATAGGTAGCTCTGTCAGCCTGGGCTATAGAGGATTCTGGAGGCAAGGAAATGTTGAGCTCAACTATGGCCAGCCTTCGATGGACATACAGTGTGAGGAAAGAATAACTTTTTGTGGAAGTAAGCCACTTTTGGGATCATTTGTTACTGCAGCATAATTTAGCTCAATATGACCATCAGGGAGATAGACTACCATGTCCATGAACCCATCTCACAAGCAATATCAGTTAAATATTGCAGCATAACAAATTACCCCAACATGCATTGGCCTAAAACGATGAGTCTTTATTGCATCATTTCTGTGGGTCAGGAATCCAGGCATGGCTTAGCTAGATCCTCTGCTTCAGGGTCTTTCACAGGACTACAGTCAAGGAGTCAGCCTAGGGTCTCTCCGAAGACTACAGTCACAAGGGGCTGACTGGGGCTGCAGTCCTTTCAAGGTTCAGCTGAGGCAGGATTCCCCATCAAGGTAACTCAGTGGTCTTAGTAAGATCTGTTTTCCCACAGGCTGTTGGGCAGAGGCCTCGGTCACTTGCTGGCTCTTGACCAGAGGCTGCCCTCCATCCCTCCAGGTGACTCTGCCCAGCAGGGCGAGCATGGAGAAGCGCTGAGTGAGAATGCCAGCAAAACCAGAGTCAGGCGCTTCTAGCCTAGTGCCGGAAGTGGCATCCGATCGTTTTGCCGTATTCGCTGCGTCCTGTCCACACTGGGCAGGGGGCTATGTGACAGCATGAATATCAGGATTTAGGTTTGCTGGAAACTATGTTAGAAAATGTCTACTACACTTACCCTGTCAGAAATAAATAAAATTGAGTCGACATCATTGTACAGAAAACTAACTTGAGGGTGAGGTAAAAAGAATTGTGGAATCTTCTAACTGGGGCTCTAAAACCCAGAAATGTCATTCCCCTTGCCTAGGATACACTAAAGTAAGGCCAGAACTGAAGTTCAGATCAGTGCTATTTCCACTAGATAGAAATTAGTGAAGGATTAAATAGAAATATAAGATAAACTGCATTCAATGGAAACAGAACCTAGCTCATCAATTGCTGATTGAATTGTCAGACAAATCATCCAGACAATGAATGAACTGAAGGTGCAGAGAAGGAAAGCTCTTTAGGCTGGGGCAGTTGAAAGGTAGGTCATGATATGAGCTAGGCTTTCAAGGGTGGATTCGTTTGAGCAGAGAAAAAGAGCAAATACTTCTTGGCAAGGGGCCGGCCAAGCTGAGGCCTCCCCAGGCAGCACATTGGAATGTGACTCTTCTCCCCTCAGTCTCCATTCCTCGGGTGACATTTTCCAAACAGGCACATTGCTCATCAGAGGTGAGGCCAGAGAGAGAGACCCTTCAATTTACCTTTAGGGAAGTGGTTCCCAGCCTGGTGTGAAAGTATCAAGATCAACTGGAAATTTGTGTTCACCAAATCACATATGCTTACGCTCTACCCCCTAGTCACTGGGGTACAGAATCTCTGTGGAGGAGGGCAGTCTAGCTCATGTCATTGGGAAAAGTTGCCCCAAGTGACTCGAACATAACCTGACTGATACAACCCCGTGGATGAGGCGCACTGCTTAGGGGATCTTTGCATCATCTAGTGAGCTGTCAGGGAGCACACCTTGCCCTCCAGGATCTACCAGGCCAAGTCTTTCCAGGAGTCCAATGCCCTTCCCTCCTAAAATGTGAATAGTTCAATAGCTGACCGGGTATGGATGGATGAAACTGAGTCACTTGTAGTACACTGGGTATCTTCATTGTCCCCTCTTTTAAGAGGTCATGAACATACCCACATACTCTTTCCCAGAGTACCTAACATACAGACATAAGCCCCCCAAATAGTAACAACTAAATAAACCTTTATACCCACATTGAGCAAATACTGTGTTCTCAGTGCCATAGGTGATAAAACTGATCATTTAAGTAACTGGATTCAGGTCCCCAGGCAGGTGGGAATTTGGATCCAGATCCTTTGAAAACCCGGTGTTTTCTTACCGACATTGTCCTTCCATTTTATTTTATCAACTTTATTATTTCTTGTAAAAGAAGCTAAGAAAAAGAGAGTAAAAAAAAAAACAAAACTCAAATTCTAAAATAATTTTTAAAGATTGTAAAAGATATCCCCTAATAGTCAGGACCCCCCTCGCTCCCTGAAAAACCAAGTCACCTTCCATCGAAGCTGCAGAAATGTCAGGTCATGTCTCCAAGTGGCAGCCCTGACTTTCCAGATGTGAAACGGGACCCAGTGTTGAGACAGAGACCGTGAATGTTGGACCGAGACCCAGCTTGTTGCTCTAGCAGAGACCTCCTGGGTAGAATGCGAAGACCCTGGGGGCCTTTTGGCTGATGGAAGAGCCAAGGTCTCACCCTGTGCTGACACAAACCTACCACGTCTGACTTAAGACGAGAGGCCCTGAGGAGCCACAGTGACGGGCGTTTGTGGTGCTTCTGCCCAGACGCAAATGTCATTGTCTGCCTTTTGCACTCTTGACCAGGGGAGCCCGGGCTGAAGACATCACTGTGGGCACAGCCTTCGCCCTGCGCCCCGCAGGGGAGTGGGAGTTGAACTAAAACGGCAGCTTTGCCCACAGCAGCCGTCAGATTCCCACAGAGACAGAGCTCTCCCAGTGCTTGCTAATGAAATTTCTCCTGAGGAGACGAAAAAGACTTTGCAGAAATCTGTCAAGTTGGTTTTATTATTATATTTTATTTCTGAAGCAAGAGTGCACATAAAAGCAAGCAGCCTCTAAATGTCACTACCTGTTTCCTAAGAATCTTAACACTTGCCATAAAGTAGTATTGATGTTCAAGCATGCCAAAGGAAAACTTTGAAATAATTCTTTGTTCCTTTCTCATCCAGTCTCTTTCTCCAGAATTCTGTAAAAACACATATTGGCGCCAGAGGTGTGGTCACAGGCCTGGTTACACCTGCATAAGTCAGGATGAGGTGAGTGGGGCTGCCCAAGAGGTGCAGGGAGGCAGATGGAAACAGCAATTCTGCCTGCAGGACTTGATTAGTCCATTGCTCTTGACAGAGAGCCCAGGCTGGAGTGCTAATTATAGGCAAGCCCTAAGCAGAGGTTCCTAAACTGGCTGCAGATTTGAAGGACCTGAGAACTTTCAAACAATATCCACCACACAACCCAGACTCAAACGGCCAGCAAGCGTCCTTCGAAAGCTCCCCTGGTAGAAGCCAGAGTCACCTCCCTCTCTCAGTGATCAGCATGGCCCCCTGGTGCCCACGCACTGGGCTGGGACTCGGCTTCGTTAGCTTTGTTCTGGCCAAGGGGCAGCAGACTCAGACGCGCACAGGGCCTGCAAACACGGTGAGGCACAGAGGGCCAGGTGCAAGGCGACAGACAGAGGTAGAGATTCTAGGTTTTCAACAGGAGATGGAAATTTGGATTTGTACGTGAAATTCAATTTTAAAATGTTGACAACTGATTGAAAACAAAACCCTTTGAAAGTGCACAAGGCAGCAGCCCTGGTTCCCACCCAAATTGTTCCCTACCCAGGGTCCTCAGAAAAAATGGGCATCTCTTTCTCTCTGGGATGAACTGGAAAACTGAGGGAAGAGAAAGCACGTTTGAGAGCTTGACTGAGTGAGCTGGTGAACACTGGTCCCCACTAGTTGGGGGGTGGACAGGTCTCAATTATAGTCAGTATCGTTAACTGATGTTCAATGGGACTGTGGCTGCAGGGATACCCCCTAACCAAAATGGGAGACGTCACCAGGCCTTAAACAAGAATGTGCCAGTGGACCCAGGACTTTAGAGTAAACCCAATAAAAACAGGAAGGGGAATGCCCTGGCTGGTGTGGCTCAGTAGACTGAGTGCCAGCCTGCAAACCAAAGAGTCACCGGTTTGATTCCCAGTCAGAGCACCTGCCTGGGTTGTGGGCCATGTCCCCAGTAGGGGGAGTGCAAGAGGCAACCACACATTGCTTTTTCTCTCCCTCTCTTTCTCCCTCCCTTCCTGTCTCTCAAAAAGTAAATAAATAAAATCTTTTTAAAATGAAAAATAAATAACTATATTTTAAGAAATAAGAAGGGGCTCTGGCTGGTGTGGCCCAGTGAATTGAGCACCTGTCTGCAAATCAAAGGGTCATCAGTATGATTCCCAGTCAGGGCACATGCCTGGGTTGTGAGCCAGGTCTCCGGTGGGGGGCACGTGAGAGGCAACCACACACTGATGTTTCTCTTCCTCTCTCTCTCCCTCCCTTCCCCTCTATAAAATAAATAAATAAAATATTTTTTTAAATAAGAAGGGGAAGAACTGAACTCCCAAAAGATCATTGTGGAGCTTTGCAGCGGCATTCCTGGTCTCCCTCACCTCTGCGGGGAAGCTTTTGGAAAGCTTTTTAGGAAGTAGATGCCTGTTCTGCCCCTTCCCTCCTCATCCCAGCTCCCAGCTGACAATCACACACACACACACACATACACACACACACACACACCCTGGAGAAGTACGCCTAGGGTGTCACAGGGAGAGAAACAAACTGCAAGAGCATCTCCTGTGAGGTGCAGTTTTGGCCTTATTCTAAGATTAAATTGCTTTCCCTCACTCCCAAATTGTTTCCCAAGGGAGTCTATGCTGGGCCTTCGCCCTGGGGCTCCTGCTGAAGCCTACAAGTCAGGCCTGGGGACAGCCTTCAGGCTGCCACCCAAGACACCAAGTGTGACCATGGTTCCCGACAGGGCCAGTGAGTGACTGTGCACCACCGGGTGACATCATACGTGACCTAGCCCTGGACTTTCAATGCCTCACAGCACCAGCTTCATCATAGATCCAGGAAATAGATTTGATGCCTCCAGAATGAAACGGCTAAGATCTCTCTTCCTAGGGATCAGACAAATTGAGCTGAAATGGTGTTGATAATACCCACTGATTGCATCCCAAGGACCATTTCCCTGAACTAAGCCTGCATCTTACTGTCAGAGAGCTCTTTCCTTCATAGCTGCACCCACTGGGGAAATTTTCTTTCTAAAATATAGCCTTACAGAAATGGAGATAATCTTTACAAGTGTGTATGAAGAGGTAAGGAGGATAATAATCTAATTCATTCTCTGGCTAGCATAAAGCTTCTTATTGAACAGCAGCCATGAAGAAAAAAGTGCATTAGCATTCTTGGGGGACACATGCAATAGATTTAACATCAGAACCCCACCATGTACACCAATAACAGAGCCCTTACGGTGGGCCAGGCACTGAGCAAAGAACATTTAAACTGAGACTCACGAATTCTTCCCCCACGTTCACATGTAGAAATTAAGGCTCAGAGACGTCAAGCTGTCACACAGCTTGTGAGCAGTGAGTTTGAGCCCTTTGGCACACGGCTGCATCAGTTCTTCCTGCCGCCGATTCTGTGTTTTTGAACTAGGGGGTTCAGCAGGAAAGCTGGGGGAGCTACCCTGCAAGAAATTCACCATCTACTGGCCACGTTGTCCTCCTGCTGCCCCCATGAAGTCGCCTCATCACAGCCTCCCTAGGCAGAAAGCTCTTATGGTTGGCTCTTGGAAACAGGAGCTGCAGGAGCAGTGAGGAGAACAGAGGGCAGGAGGGCGAAAGCCTCGACAGCCTGGCCTGCCACCTGCGAACGCAGCCCCAGGCCCCTACCTCCAGGGCCTCCCACCACACAGGACGCAATGACTTGGCTTGGAAACACAACCAGTACTCAGTGTTAGTCACCCCATTTTTACGGACCCTGAAAAGAATGCACTTTTAGAAGGTTGCTGTCTTTCAAAGCTCTATAGACAGAGATGAGTCAAATGGGTGCCCTTTAAACACAACCTCGCATAGGTTTCTTTCCCAATATAAAAATAGTAGTGATAAACTGCTGCTGTTTGCTATCTACGAAATGACAGGTGCTTTACAAATACTTCTCCCAAGGAGCTATATCAGGAATATGTACATTAAACTAATGTTTTAATAGCTATTATTTGATAGTTATTAATAGTATCTCAACACTATGAATATACTATTGAAGTATTTTATTTATTCATTTTAAACCACAAAATTAATTATTAATTGCATTCTTTCAGACTTTTATAACAATTACAGTTTAGAAGAGTAAGCAGGCCCTATAAAGATGAATCCAATGCTTTTATTATCCCACTTTTGGCAAATGAGGAAACTGAAGCCCAGAGAGGGAAAGTAATTTTTCCAAGGTCACACAGCAAGTGAGTAGCAGAGCTGAGATTAAAATCCCAGAAGTCTGATTTCAGAGTCCAAACTATGCTCTGCTGCTTCAAATGCTTAATGATTTCAATGGCTAGACTCTTGAGAGGGTAAATGATAATTACATAGAACTAATAATTGTTTTTAAAAAGGGGAGGCAGTAACTGATTCAGGTAAGATTCAATCCTATCACAGAGTCAGAATCACATACAATTTGTAGAAACACAGTGTTGAGATAAAAATAAATGGTAAGAGCTTCATATTAGACATTATAAAGATTTTAATTTTTTTAAGATTAAGCAAATACAGACTTAGAAATGCCAGAACACTTATAAGCATTCCTAACTGGAATTTGTTAGGTCACCATGTACAAATCAACAGGAATGCTTTGTAATCTACTCATTGGATGTCTTTGTAGTCAGTGGACGATCAGGTAAAACCCATGTGTAGATGGTTCCTGGGGAAACATTCCTAAATAGGGGTGTGTGTGTGTGTGAGAGAGAGAGAGAGAGAGAAACACACCTCAGCCTCTAAGGGTTACTGATGGGAATCAGGGCACTCGGGTGGAACCCGTGCTCCCATGGTCTCACAGCCAGACGAGCGGCAGAGGCGGGTTGGAAGCAGCTCTGACCCACAGCCCACGGCTTTCTCCTCACTACACCACCTTTCTCAAAGAATTGGATGAGAAGCTGCTTCAGCTCTGCTTTCCTATGAGACCTTGAATTGATCTTAAAAGCTATCAGTCAAGACATGGTCAACAGACCTCTCTATACTCTACACTCATAAAGTACAATTTATCTGCCATTCTTTGCTCTATGAATTTTCTCTCCTTCATAAGTTTTGTAACTCCAGGGCCTTTCAAAAATCATGCTGGTTACCATTAAAAGGACTTTCTATTTAATGGATTGGTTTCAGTGTAAAATTCTGTGAAGTACGTTTTCTCTAAGCTTGGAATCCACAATATTTCTTTTTAGTGTACCATAGACTAATTGTTCCTTTCTCCCTTTTTTGTAAATGGCTTATTTTAAACCAAATATATAGCAATAGAAATGAAGGAGTTTTGTGGGAGACCTATCTGTGTAGATCGCCATTAATTTATCGTCTCTTTTTAGCCACTGACTTCATGAACCTCGTCACAGGAAAACTCTGGCGAAGATGTGGTCCACGAAGCAGCTGAGGGAGAAAGGGGGGCGAGGAGGGAAGTGGTTAGACTTCATCCCGTTGGGCCACAGTGACAGAACAAAATGCCTGTGAGCTGGTCCCTCCCTTAAAACGCTTTACTGAAAAGGACAATTTGTTTTTCTTTGCCTTTAACCACATTTTGAGGCAGTTTCCACCCTCACTGTTGCTTCACTTCGCTGGCTAACCCTGAGGTCATCCCAGATAACTTCCCTGACAATGCCGGGCACACACAGGAAAGGATAATCACTGCAAGGATAAAGACTCAGGCTGTTCCCAACCAGAGCTGACAGGCCAGGAGTAGGGGTCTGGCTGCCCCAGCCCCATACACACTGGCAGGAGTAAGGGACCTGCTTGGTGGGAAGGCGTGCTCTAGTCTCTGTTGTCTACACATGTCTCTCTCAAACTACTCCAGAGACTGGAGGTAAGGCTAGGACTGGGGATGGGAATGAGCCAAAGCAATGCCCTGAATTTGCACAGGCTGGGGCTACGCCCCGCTCCCTCTACAATCATACTGAAGTGCTGTTATTGCATCCCAAGGGACCAGACTGGTCTGGCATTTTCTGGCCCCATGCAGAGCCTGACCACATTACACGGCAATTCTATGGAGTGAGTGCTATCATTTGCATCCTTGCCCAGATGGGGAAAAGGAGGCACAGGCTGGGACCACAAAGCCAGACATCTGAGCTACAGAACCCATTATACCAAGGACACAATGCTGCCAGCAGAGCACCCAGCACCCCTGCAGGTATCTGGGTGCCTTGGGCAGAAGAATGGGGAGTAAGAAGGCAGGAGAGCAGAGGCTGCAGGAAGGGCTCACAATCTGGGTCCTCAGAGGCCTGAAGACAAGGGCATGAAACTTCACATTTCTTTCCGGGGCTGCTGAAAGGTGGAAAGGTCTGCCTGAGGAAGACACTAAACTGTCCCTGGAAATGGACGTGACAGGAGAGAACAGTCCTCCATCCGGGCACAGAACTTGCTTGCATCAAACCAGGACCCTGGACTGTGGCCCCGGCCCCACCCGCAGTGAAGTCCTCTTCCCTTTCCTCCTGACTGCCCCCTTCTTTCCCCTTTACAGTGCTTCGCTGATTTGACATTTGAAATATTCTGCCACTTGTCTAAAATGGAGCCACACACCCAATAATTCCACGAGCTCCTTGAAATACAGACAATTAAAGGGTTCTTGGCTCCCTAATAAGACTTCTGTCAGACTGAACAAGAGATAATGTTTCGAAACTGCTTGTCCCCACAAATCACTACTCTTTCAAGCCTGCAACAGATGTCTACAATTAGGTGTTGATTAAACGAATAAATTTAAATTTGTTTCTAATAACCCCTCGCTCTTTGAGCAATAAAACTGTTCATGCTGATATTCCTGTAAATCTTTTATTTTTTCCTGTTGGTCTCACATGTATCACATTCAGCTGAAGGTTTGATTGGATGCATTTATGGGGTGAGGAGATGTTTACTGCCCCCTCTGC
The DNA here is from genome assembly GCA_004024845.1 of Tonatia bakeri. Lineage (NCBI taxonomy): Eukaryota > Metazoa > Chordata > Mammalia > Chiroptera > Phyllostomidae > Tonatia > Tonatia bakeri. Next base: position 58,072 of record PVIA01009214.1, read on the forward strand.
CACAGCCCCTCTGGGTGACCACCGCCTCTCAGAGACAGTGTTCTTCTCCGAGGAGTTTTTCCATTAGCCGTGAGTCATCACTGCTCCCAAAATTTATTACGTTTGTCTCTACCCCTGACTCGGGAGGTGGAGAAGTAGAACCTAGTGCTTTGGCATTAAGGAGGCCTGCGTTCAATTCCAACCCAGACATTCTATTTTCTCCCACGTGCATAAGGAGCCATGTATGTGGATAAATACTACAGCATTGCTTTTAACAGAAAAACATAGGAAACAAACTCAGGAATTACACTGATAAACAAGAGTTAAAAGAAGGGATTTAGATCATCACAACAGCTCACTTTTATTAAGTGCTTACAACGGAGTAACTGAACACCTTTCTGTTCTATAGCCAATAATTTCAAGTCTAACCCCAAGCAGCCATGTTGGTAACACTTGCTTGTGAGCACAAGAGGGGTTCAGTGGAAACCTGTATCACCAATAGAAACAAACAAGTCAACATCTTCGTCTTGGAGAGGCACAGCCGGGGCATCTTTAATAACAGCAGCGCCGGGGGGCGGGGACTGAGCACTTCCTGTGTGGGGCGCTGGTAAGTGCTTTACATGTGTCAACCCAATTCATCTTCCCGGCAACCCAATCAAGTAAAAACTGTCAGAATCCTCCCTTCACAGACAAAGAAATTAGGACACAGAGAAGACAGAAAACTTGCCAAAGTCACACAACTAGTAATGTAGGACTGGGATTCGACTCAGGCAGTCTGACTCCAAGCCGGCGATCCTGTCCACTTTGCTGGATGTTTCTCTACTGGAATCAAAACGGATAGATATCCAAATAAAATGTGAACTGAGTGGGGAAAAGGAGGATGTAGAATTTTATGTAAGACACAATTTATGGAAACTTTACAAGCATATATATCAAAATAATGCCATGTATTAGCTACTAATATATAAACATATTATATAAAAATATCGTGTGTGTTTACAGTTCCATTTTTTACATACTGCATGCCTTAATGGGTTGAGAAATAGAAAAAAAACACTGGCAATTTTCATCCCCAGGTATTTTCCTGCTAAAAAACATAGAAAGCCAAGGATGTGAAAGCACTGTTAAGTACACTGGAAGAAGCTGCATCTGCCCCTGAGACAGGTCCATGAGGGAGCGAGCGGGAGACAAGCTGCGGGGCGGGAGAGAGGAGGAGGGACTCAGGGTCTCTCGTCTTGTCACTGCAGAAAGACCTTTCCAGCTTCAGGGAGTATATGAAGTCAGTGCACTGCCCTTTCCGCTTTCCCTGAACTCTTACAAAACATGCCCATTTCCCCCCATCGTTTATATATGCAAAGCCCAGAACCCAGCAACATGCTTTAATTTTAGTTCTACCATTAACATTTGCATTATTAGGAAAGGATTTAAATGACACTTGCTTTTAAACAAATTTTATGAAAGTATGCAATTTAATAATGTGAAAAAGTTAAAAGGAAAAAGCAAAGTAGATTAAAACAAACCAAGTTTATTTTCTTATTATAAAAGCAATGCGGGTTCATTTTAGAAAATTCCAACATTCAAAAAGACAGTTGATTGATATACCACTTTTTACATTCCCATGTATATTATTCCGGGGACCCCTTAAGCATTTTCTATAGTTAAATATATAAAATGTGTATATAAAAATGACATTATACTATATATCCATCTCTATAAAAAGCTATTTTCTGCTTAATATACAGCAAATGTCTTTAAATATATTTTGCATTATTTTAAATAGCTGTATGTATTTCATTCTATGGATGTACCCATTTCACCAATTGTTATTACCTCCCCCCACCAAAAAAAAAGGGATAAATAAATAAATACATTTGCAGAAAAAGGAAAACTGGGAGAATGCGTTGCTAGCAGACCTACACTACAAAATACATTAAAGGTGAAATAAAGAACAAACTGACAGTAACCAGAGGGTGGGGGACAATGCGGGGAGGGGAAGGGTCAGCAAGGAACACGTATGAAGGACCCACGGACAAAGACAAAGGGGGTAGGATCAGTAGGATCGAGGGTGGGAGGGGAGGTGGGTGGGGCGGAAGAGAGTGGGGGTGGAAATGGAGACAGCCATACTTAAACAACAATAAAAAGAAAAAGAAAAAATAAGAATGGGACAGTAAAAAAAAAAATACATTAAAGGAAATCCTTAGGGTTGATAGAGAACCATTCCAGGTGGAAATGCAGATCTACACAAAGCAATGAAGAGCATCAGATGGCAAGTATGCAGATAAACAACTTTTTGTTGTATTTTTTTACATTTCTGTAAAAGGTAACTTACGATTTAAAGCAAAAGTAAATAACAGTGTACTGTGGGGTTCATTTAAAATGTAAAATTAAGAGGCATGATAATAATAACACAAATGATGGAGGGGAAAGTGGAAGCAGTCTGTTATGAGGTCCTTATACTCTTTATGAAGTGGTGCGATGTTATGTGAAATAAAATGTGATAAGATGCACATTAAAACCCTAGGGCAACCACTAAATGATTAAAACAAAACATATCAAATAAGACAGTAAACACATGATTCAAAGTAACAACTGGTATTTAAAAAAAGGGAGGACCCTTCAGGGAGAGATGCAAACAGACCACTATTTTCCCCTGCTGCTATTTCAGAAACAAAAATATCCTCTAACAATTTGACTCTAGTCTAATTCCTTACTCCCACCTTTCAACTCAAAATTTGGAAGCAACTAAATCCCCCTGAGCAAACTCCTAAAGAAACTGAATACAGACAAATAGCCCAGAGGGGTCCACAGAGAGAATTGAACTGGATGAATTCCAAGTATCCTCATCATTAAGATCATGATCTAACCAGAAAAACTTGAGATCCTGTATTTCAGTTTTAACAATATGATCACCACTGAAGAAACATCTTTAGATTCACTTCTTAATACAGGCTGATGTACAAAAACCGAAGTGAAACAATGCTGGCATTTTCAATACCGAGGGATGAATTTTTCCAAGGTTCAGTTCCTTTTTGCATCCATGTGTCTACAGAGACAAAAACATAGTGACTTGGGCTTGAATGGGCCCTTCAGGGAATATCCGGCTTTTGATGCCAAATACATTTCAGACTTTCTGAGTCATTGCATCCTGGTGCCTGGACCCAGGCATAGCTCTGAATGCCTCTGAGAACTCCTCTTGTTCAGTGAGGCACCGCCAGTGGCTACAGGGCTGTTGCTGCTGGGATTTTTTTAATCCTCACCAGAAGATATGTTTATTGATCTTAGAGAGGAAGGGAGAGAGAAACACCAGTGTGAGAGGGAACCATGGATCAGTTGCCTCTTGTACGTGTCTGAACCAGGGATCAAACCCACAACATAGGTATGTGCCCTGACTGAGAACTGAACTCGCAACCTTTTGGAGCATGGGTGGATGCTCCAACCAACAGAGCCACCTCATCAGGGCTGGGATTTTTTAAATGGTCCTTGAATCTCAAAATATACATTTATCATTCTAGACCCACCCCAGACTCCCTGTGTGGCTTTGTGCAAGCCACCTGACCTCCTAAAATCTTGCATCAGTCACCTGGTAATTATATTGATAATATCTAACAATTAAAGCTTAATATATGCCTTTCATGGACTCTAAGTGATTATATGTATATATTTCAAAATAGTAAACAATATATTATAAATATAACATAATAATATGTATTCACATAATCCTCACAACAGATCATGAAACTAAAACAGGGAGAATTTGAGTAACTTGCCCCTCAATTACAAAACTAATGGGTGATGGAGCTGGGACTTCAAACCCAAGACTCAGCCCCAGCTCTTCACTTCCATACCACACAGCCTCCCATTAAAAAAAAAAAAAAGACTGACAGGAGACTGAGACATCATGAAATCAACTCCTAGCAACAACTTTAAGGTGACAATAGGCAAACCTGGGACAGAGCAGAGTAACCTCACTTCTTGCTCATGGCCCCACTAGCCATCTGCTGCCCCCAGCCTCCCCTTGCCTGCCCCAAATGTTCATCTTGTAAGCACTCCCCCACAAGGGTGGCTGGAGAGAGACAGCTCTCCTGCAGGCACAGTGGAGAGGTCCATCTGTGCACCAGATTCTGTTCTAGGTGCTGACATGTCAAGCTAAGTTGGCTTTCTCACCCTTAATGCATGTATTTGTACATTCAACGACTACTACAAAGCACCTATTAGGAGCCAGGCCAGGCATCATGCCTGGGACTGGGAATACCATGCTAAACAGAAAGGTAAAGCCCTCATCTTCACAGAACATACAATCAAGTAAAGGAGACAGATAGTGAACTCCTCATTGTCAACTGCTTGAAGAGGAGATAAAATTGGAGCAAGTATAAGAGAAGAGTTGACATTGAGCAGAATTATGAGGAAAAAGGAGGAGTTGTCAATCAGATTAGGAGAATAAAATTCCAGGCAAAGAGAGAACACATGCAAATACGTGAAGGAGGGAAACAGATTTGAGGGTTCCATGGCTGTGGGATTGTGGGCAAATGGTGGCAGAATAGGAATTCTCCTGTACCATCCCTCCACACAACTTCCTTCCATACCAGTTCCTGGGCCAATCACTAGGACAGAGAATGGGAAACACCTTACACACAGCAGGCCCACCTGGAGCTGGCGCCTGGTCAGCTTCCCTGAGGCACATGGATGCATTTGTAAGTATGAATAACTAAAGAAAAAAAATAATAGAGTTCCGTAGGAGAGAAAACAGGGAAATGGCTGCTGGGCAGACACCAACTGTATCCATTATAACATCTAAATCGAAAAACTGACTTAGGGGGTCTGAGAAGTCAAATTATATTAACTGATCATTTGGGTCAAAATAAGTAGGAAAATACTTAGCTCCTGGTTTCAGAAGGTGAAGGCAAAAAAATGCCAACAATAAAGACATGAGAACCAAAAAGAAGATTTCCAGAAACCCGGGAAGAGTGTGTGAGCTCTGAGAGTCCGTGAGTTACACCTACGGCGCTGGCAGGGTGCTCGGGGGTGCTCCGAGCATACAGGAGGGGTAAGGAGGGTCGTCCGAGAATACAGGAGGGGTAAGGAGGGTCGTCCGAGAATACAGGAGGGGTAAGGAGGGTCGTCCGAGAATACAGGAGGGGTAAGGAGGGTCGTCCGAGAATACAGGAGGGGTAAGGAGGGTGGCAGTGTGAAGCTGATGCCTGTTCAAATGAATAATTTCATAAAATAATAATAAACAGCATGCATCAAGTACTTGGTCTGCGCTAACCATTTCATGTTAACACATGACATGCTCATGA
>PVIA01009215.1:0-63333 GCA_004024845.1 Tonatia bakeri
GGGGGAGAGGAGGAGGGGTTTATAGGATTAAAGTTAAAGGACACATGGATAAAAGATAGGGGGAGGGTGGTAATGGGAGGGAGGTAGGGAAGGGGGGTGGGAGGGCTTGATTGAGTGGGAGGTGGGGGGATGGGAGGACTTGAATGGGAGTAAGGGGGTGAAAACTGTACTTGAACATTCATTTAAATAAAAAAAAAAATATTTATCACACTGTTGAGTAATTATTTTCATGTTTGTTTTTCCCAGAAAAATATTAGCCCTTGAGCACTGCCTTTGAGCCTTTCTTCTGTGCTTCTGGCCCCCATTAATCTTCAATAATTATTTCTTATATAAATGAATGAATTAATAAATGAAAAACATAGCATTGGGCTACCATAGTACTATAAGATGAACCACCAGGTTCTTCTTCAGTGGGCTTTCTCTTTTTAGCAGCCATTCTCTGTGGGTGAGGGTGATTCATCTGATGCATCACTCACCAAACCAAGAAGTCTTAGATTGCTGATTCTCATTATATTTTGGTCACTATTCAGTGGAAATAATATTTATTTACCTTTGGATCAGGTAGGCATGGCCCAAAAGCTTCCAGCAGAAGAGTCTCTTCTCTCACAGCTTGTTCATAGTCTGAGAAGGACAATTTCCCATCATGGTCATGATCCTGGGGGTGACCAGCCATATGTTAGTCAACATGTAAAATACTTATCAAAAATATAGCTGTCTTTTCATGGACAAGTGTTAACAGAAAAAAAGGTATTAGAAAATAAGAGACTAAATAGTGAAATTGAAAAGAACTGTTAATATTATAGTAAAAGAACATAATCAAAGTGTTTGATTTCACCAAGCAGGAAACTAATAGTTACTATAATTTGAATTATTTTTTATCCTACATCTAGCCTGAAAATTTTAATATAAAACTCTAAATTATTCATACTGACCATTTTCTTAAGTGTTATTTCAACCAAATCCTTAATTCCTTCATCAGGGTCTTCTTCAGATGGCTGTTTGAGAAGGCTGTTCTTCAACATATGGAACATTTCCTCCTTTGAAATGAATCCATCACCATTCAAATCAAACACTTCAAAGCAATCTTTAAAAAAATAGCCAATTATGAATTTGATATTATCATTAAGGTACCACTTGCTCTGATCAAGTTTTCAAGGCCAAGGTCTATGTTGTCGATGTGCTTATCAATCCTGAAGGCCTTAACACAATCTAATCTCCATAACAAATACTTAATGTACATTTGTTGAATATATGCAACAATCCTTAGAAAAAGTTTTTGTTACGCTCAGCTATGGAAAAGCATGACAAGAAACAATAACTTCAACATTTTCATTTTGAAACTCTTGGAAAACTGATTGAAATATTATTCTTAAACAGTTTATCAAAATTATGAATTAACTAATTATTAGAATACTAGAATCAATATTCCCTACTTTATGGTTACAATTCAAGTAACTAAATATGTAAAATCTTAATACCTTTATATGTAAATGCATATACACATGATTAGCACATGTATAATATGTCTTGCAGTCTTTCTTGACATGAATTATTCTTCAAAAATCTCTTGATTTTCCTTTTAATTTTGTCAACCTTTATCATTGACTTGAATTTGCACCATAAAAGAAACTAATGGAAATTCAAACCAAGCAACCAACAGACAACCTACTTCACTGGCTGGGTTGGAGGACATCAGTTTAAATTCCTTAGATATGTGAATCATAATGTACAAACCAGTAGAATAACCTAAAATCTTACATTTCATTTTTTCTTCCAAAGTTCCTCGAAGAAACAGTGATAATCCATAAACCCACTCTGATACGTTTATACTGCCATCGTTGTCTTTATCAAAACCTCGAAAAACTAAAAAGAAAGAAAAGTACAATATAATATGTGTGCTGCATCTTTAATCTCATTAAAGTACTACATTGGTACCACTCACTTTTAAAATTTAAAGAAAACTTCAGGATCATATGGTCCAACATTCTCATTTGACAAAGGAAGAAATTAAAACATCATAAAATTAGAAAAGTTTTTTATTTAAACTTTCACATTTTGCCCTGGGTGGTGTGGCTCAGAGGACTGAGCACTGACCTGTGAACCAAAAGGTCAGTGGTTTAATTCCAGGTCAGGGCACATGCCTGGGTTGCTGGCCAGGTCCCCAGTTGGGCATGCAGCAGGCAACTATTCGATATTTTTCTTCCCCTTTTTGTCTTTCCTTTCCCTTCTTTAGTGTCTAAAAATAAATAAATAAAATCTTTAAAAAATTAAACATTCACATTTTCCCCTCATAATTTTGGGGAATAAAGTAAATTCAGAATATATAAGTATATTAACCACTAATTATTAATATACACATATATTAATATATTAACATAAGGTATGTTAACATAAGGTACCTTATGTTAATATATTGACATAAAATATATAATTTTATACTTTTGTTTCTCAACAAATATAATGCTATTACATGATAGCTTAGACAATTTCTTAATTCTTATTGAAATATTTCCAATGCAATCTTAAATATCATTTTTAAACTATTTTTTATTATTACTTTTGCTAAGTAAAAATACAAATATTTTAGGTTTTCTAATAAAAAGTAAGGGAAACCTAATTTTTCAAGCTGAATTTGTCTTCTCCTTAAATATACAAAATAGAGTGGATACTAGTTCTGTCCCTATAATATGTTCTTGAATATAAAAATTTAAATTTTACATTCATGTGAAACTAGAAATACAGAACATTAAGCTTTTAACCAAGGACATGTCCAAATTCTAAACTTTTTTTTTCAGTTATGGTGGATTTTCATGTCTTCTTACCTCTGTCCATAATCATGTCATCTGTCATTCCAAATGTCACATGCAAGATGTTCCGAAAAGCATTGCGATCCAGTCCAGTGACCACACCTTGCCGCTTTGTTACATCTCCCATCAATTTATAAAAAAGATTTATAAGACATTTCACTTCAAATTTATTAACTGTGAAAGAATAAAATTAAGATATGACAAAATGTATTTTAATTTTTACTTTCTAACTTAAATTTTACATTAATGAATTGATAGACAAAAACTAGCAAGCCATCAAACATGTAGTTGTCAAGAGAAGACAATTCTGTTTTGAGATTCATGACTCTTAAGTATTACAAAAAAGGATGGCTACTACAGATGACTCTCCACTAAATCAAGAGAAAAAGCCTTCCCTCCCATATTAAACAGATGCAAGCTCAGTCAAACTTAGGAAAGAAGTTAACATTATCCAAGTTACCTGAATAATGACTGGGGTCAGAGTCCAAACTTTACAAGGCAGTAGAGATATGGTTCAAAGTAAGCGTGGGAATGTTCAGGAATGGTAACATTTCCCGTGGGGTTTTGATCATAGTCATTTGTGAGATTGTAACTTAACATTTCCCTAGAAATGGATGACAGGCTCCTGAAAGCTGGGCAACAATTTTTACCTCATATTAGCCTTAGTAAATTCATAAGCAAGATTTTGGAAATAAAAATCACCTATTTTCCAATAAAGAAGTGTGTAAGCATATTTTAGCACTCTTGTGGTTCTTGTTGCAGATGATATGAAAATTAACATAGACTATTCAGTACTAGTTTGGATGAAGGCAATTTTATTTTTAATTCTCACCTGAGAATGAGTTTATTTATCATAGAGAGGAAAGGAGGGAGTGATGTGAAAGAGAAACATTGATCAGTTGCCTCCTGTGTGCACCTGATCAGGGATCAAACCCCAAAGCTAGGTATGTGCCCTAGGGAATGGAACCTGCAACCTTTTACGTGCAGGACAACTCTCTAACAACTGAGCCACCTGACCAGGTTGGATGAAGGCAATTTTTATTGAAACAATATACACACATCTTTATATTTTTCCACACATAATTGTATGAAGTGTGGTGTTTATAAACACTGAGCTAATTTTTTGTGTTCCAATCCCCATTTGAGATATGCAAGTGGAAGGGCTATTGTCTATCCCTGAGAACATAAAAGTGAGTTTAAATATGAATTATAGGTTTAAAAACAAGGAAAAACTGTGTGCATATAAAATAAAACAGAACACAGAAATGAAGAAATCACTTCTAGTCCTACAGGTCATGACAGGTGAGAGTAATTTCTGGTTGAGGTACTGGAATGTAAGAGAAATATCCAAAACTTTAAAAAACAAATGAATTAGTAAGTAAATTAAATAGTAGACAAGAATATAATGGTTATAATTTTTAAAAGGGCTTCTAGTTGCTGTAGAAAAGACAGAAATGCTATGTAATCTAGTTCCACTTCTGGGTGAATATTCAAAAGACTTGAATACAGGAACCCAGATACTTGAGCACCAGTGCCCACTAGCACCATTATTCACAGTAGCCAGAAGTGGAAGCAACTGAAAGGTAGTGCATGCATATGGTGGAATGTTATTCAGCTGTAAAAAAGAAGGGCATTTTGACAATGCTATAACATGGATAAACCTCGAAAACATTATGGTCAGTGAAATAAGCCAAGCAAAAAAACCAAAAGACAAATATTGTATGATTTCTCTTTTATGATGTATCTAGAGTGGTAAAATTAATGGAGACAGAAAGTAGAATGGTTGTTGCCAGAGCTTTGGAGAAAGGGAAAATGGGTAGTTATCCTATGGGTAAAATGGGTATAGAGTTTCAGTTGGAAAATGTATAAAAATTCTGGAGATGAAAAGTGGTAAGAATTGTGCAACCATTTCAATGAACTCAAAGCCACAGAGCTGTGCACTTAACAAGCTTAAAATAGTAAATTTTAACCACAATTTAAAAAGCTGTAAAATAAAAAGGTTGTTAGTTGGTTGGGAAGAAAAGTCTGCATAAAGAATGACTATTCAAAATCCCCTTTGCTAGCATGTCGTGTTTCATCTTTTCCATTTCAACTGAAATAAAAATTAAAGAATATCAGCTTAATATTTTGAGCAACTGGTGAGGCTCAGTTGTTTGGATCATTGTCCTGTATACTGAAAGTTTGTGGGTTCGATTTCCAGCCAGGGCACATAAAAAAGGGAAAAGATCAATGTTTCTGTCTCACATAGATATTTCTCTTCCTTTCTCTCTCCCGGCCCTCCCTTCTCTCTCTCTCAAAAAAACAAAAAAAAAATAGGTAAATTTATTACCCAAATAATCCAAGATTAGGCAAAAGAAAATGTTTCTTGCTAAAATGTTTCTTAAATTCTAGAATACAATACTAAGTAATTCAAGGATGGTTTTCCTTTCCGGGAGGGGGGTTGGTTTGATTGTTCTTCAGATCATTATCTGTAGAATGGTGGGTTAATTAGATGATCACTTAAAATACTTCCCTCTTTTCTGATTCCACACAATTTACTCATTTCATTCTAGTGGGATTATCATCTGATAACTGAAAGAAAGTATGACTTTAGGGGAAAGGTCCTTTATTTGAAGAAATTTAAAATTATTATAAGTCCATGACTTGTAACTATTTCTATTATATTATCTAGTTTTTTAAGGCTCACTTTAAAATTTTTACGTAAGTACACAAAGCAAAAGGCTTTCTCTTGCCATGTTTTCCTTATCTTTTAATACACTCACCTTCTGATTGTTCACAGAATGTCTGCAATGCTTTGCAAACTTACTGAACATGGTGTGAATTAAATTCAGTATTGTATATTGAAGTTATTTTTTATTCAAAATGTTTATTAGATGTTTTTAGAAGGCTGGTCTTCTCCAAGAAATGGAAGTATTTTAAGAAAAACGACAACAGAAAAAAACTCTCATCAGATTATAATAATCATAATAATGCCTTATAAGATGGCTTTTTTCTAAGTTTAAGATGCTTATACACATTCCAACTCTTATTTATAGCACCACTCCACTAAGAGAGCCTTTCTTACCACTCATTGCATTAGATGCTAAATACAATTAAAAAGCACTAGGATCCCATAATCTCTATAACTACATTAAAACATATTTATTCCTCCTTTTTTTTCACACTGGGGTTGGTCTTGAGATTATGACCTCTTCTACTTCCTCAAGTGTCCAATAGTTTTGCAATCAGCCCACAGTTTATAAGCTTGCTCATTTGACAACATCTTTTTCACCTAAACCACATTCTTAGCTTCCTGGCCTAAGTATAGGTCTGTTTTCAGTTTGAATATAATTCTAGAGTTGCTCATGGAGTTCTAGAACCATCTTTCAGAATGTGTGATTGGAGCAGGCATCTTTAATAACTACTCATCTTGTCACCTGCAAAGTCTTTAAGATGCAATACCACCAGCAACTGGAAAGTGAAAGTATAGGAGGGAACACATTATCATGTGTTTGGTTTCGGTGAGCTCTTTGGCTCCACTTTCCTCCTTGCTCTGATACAAGTTTCTTTCCTAAGGGTCATTGATAACCATTTACCCTTTGGATCTCTTGGTAAGTTTCCAGGACTTGGACACTACTAGTTTATTTGCTCCAGAAAGCTAGAATGCAGGTGTATATTGGTCGTACTACTTTTCTTGAGTCCATATTTTTTAGTGTTTATTTTATGCTTATGTCTGAGGCTAAAACCACATGTGTCTCATAGGTATATAAATATCACATTTCTACAAGTAAAGGTAAATTAAGAAGAGCGTTTGAGAAGCAAGTAGATGTACTTGTGAGAGAGCGGTAGTGGATGCCTAGACACCTGGATACTGATCCTTACGATCATTAATTGGCCTGGGTGTCTGTCCCCAAAAGCTAACACCTGGGTATTCTCTTCCACACTTCTCTTTAGCGGTGGGAATGGAGGGGCTTCCACCAGCCCTAAGGCTGGAGGTGGGAAGCAGGTTGAGCAGAGGATTATAGAACCGGGTAGAACACGAAAGCTGAACCAGGAGCTTCTGCTAGTCTAGAACTTCATTCTTACTTACAATGCTTGCAGTTTTTAGTTAAGGTGTCCGTCAACTTCTGCAGCTTCTTGCGGTTCATGCCGCGCGCTCAGGAATGCTGGCAGCGGCTGGTGTCCAGCGGCGCGCGGCTGCCCAGACACTCACAAGCCCTGGGCCTGGGGAAAGCTGCCAGTTCCCCATCGCCCTGTGTGTGCTCGCCCTAACACACAAAGTGGCCATGACAACGGCTTGGCCAGCCGCCGATTGGTTCCCGGCACGCAGTGCGTAGGCTGCCCTAACACAGAATGTGACCATGGCAACAGCAGGGCCCCGCCCGTTTGCTCCAGGGTCCAGGGGCGTGCAATCTGGCTTCGAGGTTCCTGGCCAGGCACACTTGAGACTGTGTTTTGGTTAACGTCGGAATATTCATTGTTTAGTTGTTACTGTCTTTTGGGTTCACAGCCTCTTCAATGGACTGTACTGTGAATCATCAGGGTCTGAAAACACGTTATGCACGAATGATTTTTGGGGTGGTAAAGTGTTGCACTAAGGCAGGCAAAGCTCTTCAGAGAGATTTGGGGGAAGTTGGAGGAGATTGGAGAATTAGCAAGTGTGTTATCCAAAGGATTGTTTTATGGGATACAGAAGGGTGAGAACTTCGAATAGATTTTTTTTCTCTGCCACTCCCCACCCATTCATTCTTGAAGGTGGGGTTGGGACTGTCAGTGGAATCTGGAGAAAGCCATTGTCAATGTCTAAGCTAGTTAAGAGTCAGCCTGCCTAATGAACAGGCTGACTACTGCCACTTGGTTGTGTGATACAGCCAAAGCTTGCTTTTCTGGAAAATATCCCTTTAAGTAAAATTGATCCTTTACTTATTTGAAAAACAGATCCTGTGACTGCAAACAAAGAATAGTTCTTACAGCTTTAATGTGGGAGTAGTTTCCGCTCTTCTAAACCACAGATGGAACACCCTCTTTGAATGAGGACAACGAAATGGGTTAGCTCAGCCAGGAGTGTTTATTTTCAGAGGCAAAAATACCTTTGAATAGAAATTATTTTATGTAATACATATTGCCATTTTTAGGCTGAAAACAGAAAAATTATGCCAACCATGAGTAAAAATCCAAAAATAGTTCTAGTGTTGAGGTCTCTGATTTCCCCCCCTCATTTCTTTTGTTTGTTGAATAAAGAACTGGGATGCTGTTTGAAACCAAAGTCAAGGATGCTTGGTGAAGGCAGGGACCGAATTATCCTGAGAACAGTTAACCAATGTAAAATGATAGTGATTATGAGTTCCCAATAGTTTTCTGGTTAAATAGTACTCCTATATGTCCTCTTGTCTAGCAGCTGTGAGATTTCTAATGAGATTGTAGAGTACAAATGGGAAGGACTGAAAATATTCTAATTACATTCACCTGTGAGACTCTAGAGGCTTTTCTTAGATTACAGAATTATAGCAAATATTTAATTCACAGAGGCTGTTGCAATGCTCATTTCAAAAGAGATGGAGCTGAAAGAGTGCTTGTGAGTGGCCGTGGGTCCCGCATATCTGTGCTGGTAGGTCTTGTAAGAACTTTCTACTAGGTTTTCTGAAGGGACACTCTGCTGGCACATCTTGGGGAGCAGGGCCCTATTGGTGGGAAATCACACTGATGGGCCTGTCCAGGCATCCCTGCAAATACACTGGGAGCTTGTTGGGGAGCATCTGTGGGTGAACTAACCAGTTCTTAATTCACAAGCTTCAGGTCTAGGACCGATCAACCATGTCCCCTAAATGTAGAAAAAAAAAGTAAAGGAAATACCACAGAAGGTTGAAATTAAAGAGTCAAATCTATTTTACTAGCCAAAAATTACTTAACCTGCTAAAAAACAAAGAGGTACTCTTTTATCATTCTTCCTCCTTCCCAAATTCTTTCTTCTATGCTATTCTTTTTGCAGAAATTTGCCAAATGCACTGTTATATAAAACTCACTTCTCCGAAAGAGTGGTCTACATAATTAAACTTTCTATAATATCTTGAAAATCCTTCTCAGGGAAAACAAGGTATTTATTAAGGGCATGTTTTCTCAACATTTTGGTAAACTTTAGACCATTCTTTACATTTCTGTGAGGTTTTTTATCTTTATGTTTATTGTTGGCACTACTACAGACAGTATTTTCAGACTTTAGAAACAAGCTGTAGGTCTGACAGAATCAGCTAATCACATCTCAAGGCAAATAGAAATTTCTATTTGTAGTTCCTAGTTGCTTGTGTTGAGTAGACATAAGATCCCTTTCCCCTAAGGGCTTTTTCAGAGTAAGACAATTAAGCCAGAACAGTTACCTCATATCAGATAAATCAACAATGGAATAATAATAAAAAACTGTTTAATTTGTACTGTACACAAATTTTACTGTGTATGAAATGATCATAGAACTTTCCAAAATTCAAGCAACTTTGAGATGGATACTTACATAAATAAAAAGTACATGAAAGTGACTGTTGATGCTATAAATGTTTCCTTTAATTTTGTATGCAAAATAATTTTCTCTTTGATTCACAATTAATTAGAATTTTGCCATGATAAATAGTTTGGATCTTGAATTGATGAGTGTTTTATTTAATGTGGACCTTTTATGATAAAGGCATTTGGAAGCTGTTTGGGAAATGACATCACAGAATTGATATCCAAGTATATTACAACCCTACTATGAAATTACATTAATAAAAGGGAAATATAAAGGTTAGTTATATACATATATAAATTTAATTTTACCGATTTTATTTTTGTAGAGATAGTGATGAGAAATTCTGAGGTGATTTTAACCAATTATTTATGTGGTTGAAACTTCACTGCTCTTTCTTACCAACTTTCTCCTTTAGCTGCTAGCTGAAATGACAGTCCATGCTTAGTACCTCCAGCCACACAGCTGTCTCACTCCCGGATCTTCTGCATATTCTTTTCCCATTCCCAAAGGAAACTTCAAAGAGTTTTTGACTTCCATATAAAGTGAATTCCACCATACGCCATTGTCTTTCTCTGCCTCAGAACCATTTTGGTTCTAGTGCTTGCCACCATAGTGAGGGATAACTTTCTCTAATCTCTCCTCCGCACTAGACTGTCAGCTACAGGATCTCCCTCTCTCTCATTCTCACTCTCACTCACATTCTATTTTTTCCTATATTTATGTATATTTGTATCCCTATATCTATCACCTATCTTTCCACACCTCTGAAGTTTGACAACACAGACCACTTATTAAGGGAGACTGGTGGGAAAAATCACCTGAGCAGGCTGATCCCTGAGTTTCCCCTAAGCACCCTGTTGCGGGGAATCCCCTGAATACATGGCAGGATCTTTAAAAGGAGCTGGGTACTAAAGAAGAGATTTTCCCAAAATATACTCACAATATTCACGGGTGTTAAGACATTTCTTTATAAGACTTTTTAAACCATAATCAAGGGGCTAATAAGGTAAATGCCTAAGGTTTACTAAGGATAGGAATCTTATATCTTACATGTCATTTATGAAGTTGTAAATTAAGATGTGGTATGTGATAAGTAATTAATGTAATGGCAATGATGTCAGTGAGTTGAATAAGGAAGCTTTTTCTCTAGGCCTCAAGTTGCAGACCAAGAAATTCTGCATAATCCTCTGGACTCCTTCTCAGTGAGTGCTGGGTCATGGGCACTCAGAGCTGGGTGATATAAACTGCCCTATCTGCATAATGACCACAGGGCCAGTAGATACCTATCCCTTTCTAAGGGAGCCTAGAGCTCCTGGTAGCATCTGGCACCAATCACGGCCTTCTGAAGCTGTCGCACACTTCCTACCCAGAACTGTTCCAGGTGTATCCTCTCAGACAGTGCATGGCACTGCCTAGGCCCTTGAGGCAATGATGACCAGAAAAGGGCATGTAGCAGTTTGAGTACTTGAGACCAGGCCCTCCTAACCACACTGTTCCTCTACATTCTTGATCGCTCAGAGAAAAAAAGCTCCCAAACTTACCTTTCCCCAATAGTCTTACCCGATTATGAAACTTTCTTAGCCTAGATGTCTCTAACCCCTTTCAACTGTTCCCAACAAATTCCTTTACTTTATCTGATTCATCTTTGCGCAAAGCTTCATTTATGCTTTTCTCCTTGAAACCTGTTTCTCCCCCAAAGATACTGCTTATTCTATAGATATTCCACAGAAAAGTCTACCTATTTTCTCAAACCTACTCACTTACCCAGAGGGAAGTTAAAATTCTCTTGACCTTGCATCTCCTTCCAGTGTTGTACTAGCTCTATCTTTTCTTCTCTTTTGCCTTATCAGAAAGTGTAGTCACGCTCTCGACCTCTACTGTTGCACCTCCTGTTTTATTCACACATTTTGCCCTTGCCTAGCTCTTGCCCACTATCTTCTGCCTGATTTTTCTTTAAGCCATCCAAAAGATTGCCAAAGTGATTTAGCTAAAACACAAAGCCAATCATGACTTCCTTCTGCTTAGTATTGAAATGCTTTCCTGATGTCTCCGAAATATACCCAAGCCTCATAGCGCAGTTTTCACAGTTCTGTAGGACATGGCCTCTGCCTGGCTTGTAAGCCTCTTCTTTATCCCGCTCCTGTCTATTTAGTGGCTGGAGCTCCAGCAGCCATCTTAGACCATGAGGTTCACTGAGGACTTGGAGACATTGAGAGAGGAGGGAAAAACTAAAAGTGCTGTTTCTTTTACATACACAGGCACTCCTAGATAAGGATGTGAAATAAGCTATCTCTTTTATCTCATTGACATTTGAGTGTTTTTAATTACTTTAATTTACAACTAATCCTACTAAAACAATGTTTAAAATGAAAAAAAATTAAACTTATTTTTGAGTCTTTTTAGCTTTGTGATTCTTGAAAACAAAGCTAAAGTTGATATGATACTCATCTACCCTCATGGCCTCTTCACTAGGCTGAACCTTATGAAAATGTCAGCAGTTGACCATGTTTGACCTACAAAAACCTGCAATCTCATATCAACCTAATGTGTCGTGATGGCTTTTCATATCTGCTTGATATTTTAAATTACCTGACAGAGAAAACCCTGGTGACATGTTTTCTGACCTTTCATTAAAATTAATGTTGCTAAACAAGCCATTCCAAGCATACTTAGTCTATCTCTTGAGAAATGTAATAATGCTTAAAGAAAATTCTTGCTGCTCACATGTAATCATTAATACGGGGTTACATATAGGAAGTTTCAAAAAGGCATTTTCTTTGAAGTACCAGATACACAGGCAAATCAAGAAGGATAGTTTTACATTCAAAACTGTAGAAAGATAACATTGTTATCTTTATATTTGCAGATATGCCTTTATTCTGTTTCAGGGAGGAAGACTTTTAAGATTACAAATCCAAGGAAAGTCATAGGATTGGTTTCCATGTGGCACACCAGTTGCAGTAGTTCTTTTATTCAACCACTATTTTGAGTGCTTGCTATGTGGCAAGTGAATCACATCAGTACTCATGAATTATTCCCCATTCCTTCCTGCTGGGCTTTACCCACCCCTGATATAAGATCACATAGTAAAGTGGTGTATGTGCTAATCTGGCAAGACTGTACTTTAAGCTCTATTGTATCATAAAGGAATTCAGTCCCTGGGACATCTTAGTCTAGGTGATGCTTCCTAAAATCTAGACTTGGGGAGAGCTCAATTTGTTCTCTTATTCAAATATGAGGATGAGATAAAATATGACCTGAATTTTTCTAAGAGAATAGGCTTTCTGCAGAAGTGAGAACAGAGAGGTGGCATGTTCCAACAAGCCTTTCCAGAGGTGTACTGATAGAATGTCACAGTTTATCTGTGGGGCAGCAGGCCTGGAACATAAGTGCATTCTTTGTTTGCATCCTACTCTCATTGTAATCTCTTATAATTTTAAAGGCAGAAAGTAATGATCAGCTTTTGGAGAAGGTAACAGAACAGGAGTGTATACTTACATGGTATTTGCTTGCTCATTTATTCATTCATTCAGTCAGTCAACAACTACATGTTGAACCTTCACCAAGAACCAAGCATCAGCTGGGACATTGACATAGAATATTGAGCGGACATATGTGATCACCCTCAAGGCACTTGTCACTTAGTGAAAAGACAGCTGCTGAGTAAATAATTGAAAAAGCAGGTAAGTACAAACTGTGCAATATATTGTCAGAGAAGAATTCAAGTAATTCTGAATGAGAAACTGGTGAGAGGTCATAGTCACTTTTAATTAAAATCAGCTAACAAGAATAACATAGTGACCAAAGTACAACCACCATCAGTTTAGTGCTTTGCAACCAGATACGTATGAGTATAATATCTGCCCCACTATTAACTAGCCAAGTGGTACTGGCAACTTACAAGCTTTCCCATGATCATTTTCCATATTGAACAATGACTGAAGAAATAGTACTTAGCTTGTACAG
This sequence comes from Tonatia bakeri, assembly GCA_004024845.1. Lineage (NCBI taxonomy): Eukaryota > Metazoa > Chordata > Mammalia > Chiroptera > Phyllostomidae > Tonatia > Tonatia bakeri. The sequence continues at coordinate 13,252 of PVIA01009215.1, forward strand.
CAACTGGGAAGTTAAACTTGAGCAATGACTTCAAAGCAATTAGCTCACTGGCAGGCACACAGTAAGCTGTGCTCAATTCATGTTAACTGTTATCATTATCAGTCATGGTGGGCTGTCTGTGGGGACAACATTAAGGTCCCCAAGAAGATTCATGTCACAATCCCTGGGATTGTTTATATATTACCTTAGATGGCAGAAAGGGCATTGAAGATGTCATTAAGGTTACTAGTAACAGTTGACCTTAAAATAAGGAGATTATCCTGGATTATCCAGGCAGGTTCGGTGTAATCACATGAGCCCTTAAAGTCAGAAAGGGGAGGTAGAAGGGGGAGACAAGAGATTCAATGCACAGGAATGACTGCACTTGCCATTGCTAGCTTGAAGATGGAGGGGCTACATAACAGGGAAATGAGAACCTCAGTCCTACAACCATGAAGGAATTAATACTGCTAATAATCTGAATGAGTCTAGAGGCAGATCTTCCTCCAGAGCTTCCAGTTGGCTGGCACTTGAATTTCTGCCTAGAAGGCTCTGAACAGAGAACATAATAGAGCCTACCAGAAACTTTTGTTGTTGTTTGAACCTGCTATTGTGGTAATTTGTAATATAGCAATGGAAAATAAGTACATCACCCTGGCTGGTGTGGCTCAGTGCATTGAGTGCCAGCCTGTGAACCATAGGGTCACTGGTTCAATTCCCAGTTAGGGCACATGCCTGGGTTGTAGGCCAGGTTCCCAGTAGGGGGCATGTGAGAGGCAACCACACATTCATGTTTCTTTCCCTCTCTTTCTCCTTCCTTTCCTCTCTTCTAAAAATAAATAAATAAATCTTTTTTAGAAATCTTAAAAAAATAAATATATTATCACTTTAAAAATTTTTAACTTCAACAGGCATTTTATTAATAAAATCAAATCTCAAAAAGTTTTATTAAGATATAACTTATATAAAATAAAGATCACCAGTCTTAAGTATAATTTTATGAATTTTGAAATTGGTATGTTCGTGTGACCATCCACAATAATCATGCTATAAAGTATTCCATCACCCCATAGAATCTACTTCTACCCCTTGGTAGAGAGCCCCTCCCCTACCACCCTGGCAAACACTGATCTCCATGTTTTTCTAGAGTATCACATAAATATCATCATATGATTTTTTTTTAATGTGGCTTCTTTCACTTAGCTTAAATTCTTTGGAGATGCATTATGCTCTTGCATGTATCAGTCATTTATTTTACTGCTGAGTAGTGTTCCATTGTATAGATGTATCACATTTATTCAGGAGTTGGTGTACATACACACTATTTCTATTTTTGGCTATTACTAATAAAACTGCCATGGACATTTAAGTGCAAGTTAGTGAGAACATATGTAGTTATTTCTCTTGGGCAAATACTTAGGAACAGGATTTGGGGGTTATATAATAAATATTGGTTTAGCTATGTGAGGAACTACTGAGCTGTTTTCCACAGTGGCCACACCATTCTGCATTCACAACAGCAATGTAGAAGAGTCCTTTTGCTCCCAATCCTCACTAACACTTAGCATTGCCAGTCTTCTCATTTCAATCATTCTAGTAGATGTGTAGTGGTATCTCACTGTAGTTTTAGTTTGTATTTCCTTATAGACTAGTGAATTATATGACTTAAAATTAGGTTGTCAGTGTTTATATATTATGGATAGAATACTTATATCAGATACCAGTCTGTGACTTATTTTTTATTCTCTTACTTGTGGCTTTTGAGAAGAAAGAGATTTGAATTTTGATGAAGTTCCATTTGTCAAATTTTAATTTTATTGTTTATGCTTTTTGTGTCCTATCTGAACAATAAAAATTAAAAAAAAAAGCCTAACCCGAAGCCACAAGGATATTTTCTGTATTTTTTCATGGTTTATGGTTTTATCTCTTACATTTATATCTCTGGTCCTTTCAGTTATTTTTTGTAAATGTGGTCATTGTTTTTCATATGGCTATTCAATTTATGTAAAGGGCTATCTATTTCTATTTTTCAAGGCTAGTTTAGTAAAACCAAATAATTTAATTCATAGATCCACTTAACCAGACACATGTGAACTGCATTACCCATGACACTCTGAACAAATTAAAGGGTCACCATCCTCCCCGACTTTCCCAGAATATTGGTCTTAGGAGATTCTCATGACTATTCTATGAAAGCAGAACACATTGTTTTGAGAGCCTGCCTTAGAACATACTTTATAACAAAAATGAAATAAAATAAAGCAAAACACCCTCATTTTAATTTAACAACTAAAAGTGGGGAAATCCGTAATCTTGGTAATGTGTGAGATCTGCTGCTCCATTTGTTTGCTCACCACAGTACTCTGCAGCCATCACAGCCCTGACACATGGCCTTGCCATTTGCTTCCAGCAGAAAATACAGGTCATCCTATGAGAACCTTCGAAATTGTTACCTGTTTTCTGCCTACCCTGAGCAGTTCTATCTACCCTCCTGTATTTTCCTGATTTAAGGTAAGAAGTTCTTTTTCCCTGACAAAAAGGATAATCTTGATAATGTCTCCAGAAAGTACATCATATTCCCTTCAAATTTTAGCTTATATTCAAGTGTACTTTTTAAAGATGTCCTCGAGACTTTGGAAATTTATTCTCTATTTTTTAAAATTCTATTGTTTTTGAGAATCTGCCTTCCTTGAACTGTATTGTACTCTGTTAAGTGATATCATGTCCTGTGCTAAATAGATATAATGCTAAACAATGAAAAGTCCCAACTAGACCTTTAGTTATAATGACATCATTTGACATGCCAAAGTTTGGTTTGAATTTGTAGATAATTAATTTCCTACAATTTTCTGACTGTTTGTCATCTACTCATTAGGCCTTGGTGGCAATTCAGCCTCAAAATTAGCTAGACCTTCCCTTTCTCTTTTGCATTGTGCACTGAGTTTACAACAAAGAGAAGTGGCATTACTGGTCTTCTGTTTCCATAAACAGTTTAGCTACACTTGCAGAGTAGAGCCAAGAGATTCTTTAATAAAATACTGCTTTTACACATTTGACCTTATTTTATTTATAGAGAGCTTAGGGAGAATTAAACATATTTTTCTTCTTCTTCATTCATCTCTGGTGAAATCAGTTTCTGATTAGTGTCAAGTTTTTCCTTTGGCAAATCTAAGAGTTTCTTACTAAAGCTGTGATTGCATGCACACAACTGCTCCAGAGTCACATGAGAAAATAGGTCAAGGTACACAGACCGATGTTGTTTCTGCTTTTCCCTAAAGTATCTAGCATGTGAGAAATTGTACCAGTTGACTCTGTATCAGTGAAACTTCATAATTGGTATCTCTTTTTGGGTCCTCCTGAAACAGAATTATTCAATTTAGACCTAGAGATCTCAGAAACAAAGTGTGTCTAGTATTTACGTTAGAGGATAACCGCTATGATTTAGGGGAGAAAGGCTAAATTACTGATCAAGCAACATTGTTTTATAATCACTTTGGCACTAACTGATTGGCTTTCTGAAGATGGCGATCGATGATGCATTTTAGATGCTGGCCTGTAGGGTCTGGGAATGTGAGCGCTGCTGTGATTGGGATGTGTGATGGGACTACCAGGGGTACTACTTGGGGTACTAGGAGATACCAGTAAATCTCAGTAGAACCAAAAGTGATTAAATTTAAGGTCTACTTGAATTAATCAATGGCTGATTCATAAAGTGGTTCTCAGTAATAGGCTCATGCTGTGGTAAATTCAATGGGGAATCCTGTAATTTCAAATTCAATGCAAAAACGTGAGTGTTTTTGTCCCTTTAAGTGGTCAAAAACCTTGCATTTAAAGAAAATGTATCTAAGAACTGTAGAGCCTTTTATGTCAATTCTGAAGTGTTTCTTCTTGTTCCAGATTTCAAGTTTTTAAATGTCTGTTTCAAAGGCTTTTGTTTGAATTATTAATGTCTATCATGCACACATTAAAAACTGACTTTATCATTGTGTGTTTATATATCAATATAAGCAGGTAATAGGTAATAGAGACATCCTTATTTAGATTAGAAAATGGTTCACTTCAATGTTTCCTTTTTACTAGCAAACTCTTGATAATGGAAAAGTGTAACACAAAGGGTGACCTGATGCCAGGAACAGCAGTCATGGTGAATGTACTTCCATTTCCTACTTTGGGCTTTGTATAAAATAATTTTTAAGGCTTCACTTTAAACACAATGCCAGCTTTAGTAGTAGAACTGTGAGTTTCATATAAACAAATATATTTTGAAGCATGTTTGTGACTATTCTCTTAACATTTGCTGAAAAATTGTTATTAATGGGAACTTCCAATGAAGGGAGCCCCACTTCAGCTGGCTCCCTTCCTGGACCCTCTCTAATTTGTTGGGCATTCTCTTGGACAGAACCACTTGGATGTATTCTCTGTTTCTTTTATTTTTCCTTCTGAGACTCATAAACTTCTAAGTATACCTGGCCTTCATGAGTGCATCAAATAAATGCAATGCCTGTGTTTATACTTACAGAAACATTAGATAGCAGTAAGCTGCAAAATATCTAAATTTTAAGTAGGAAGAGGTATGACTGTCATTATCCAAAGAGAATTTGCTAATTTAGGGAAGTCCAAATTTCCCAAATACTAAATATGCCCCAGGTTGGTTGTGTAGTGTCTCCCTTCAGCTGGTCTAGATAATATTCAGTGTTTTCACAGCCTTCTGGTCTCCAGTCTGCCATCATATTCATCATTTAATTTCATACTTAAACATACCTTCTGAAAGTATTTCTTGATTTTTTAGGGGAAAGAGCAGGTGATCAGAATGATGAATTGTTTAGTGTACAAGCCAGCCAATCAGAGGCAGGGTTGGATTTGAACCAGAAATGGTGCTTCACATCCTTTGCACACTCCCCAGAATCCTAGCTCTCTGTCATCTGATTTCCTGCTCAATGTGAGATCGAATGATTTTTATCTCTCTGCTGACTTTCTTCTAGTCCTTAGCATGAGGCTGTGGATTCCACCAACTAATCCATCATGTCTCTCAGCTAAGCATGAGAATCCTCAGGAAAAGTGGTGCATGCATATAATTTATTTTTTTATTGTTAATTTCAACATTAGTTATTTTGGTACAAGTTCCTTAAGAACAATTCCTGGGAAAGATGTCCACTTCTGATGGAATGGTGGCCAAGTCTATTGTTGGTACTTAAAGTCTCTCCTTTACCTCCCCATGATTTGTAGTTGGGCACAATGCTGCCCAGACAGACCTTAGCTTCTGCTTCCCATGTGGATAGGAATGGCTGTGCAAACAAAAGAAATTTGTACTATTGTGGAGGTCTATAACTTAAGTATTGAAGTATCTTTACTTCTCCCTTCCCTTGAGTTGGGATAGAGAGGTTTGCTGCCACATAGACTCAATTAAGCAAGGGGTGGGGGAGAATTCAGATGGAGAACTCAAGTCTCTGAAGGGTTTCTTGGAGCAGATCCCCCTTCTAGCTTGGAAAGTTCACCTGGGAGAAATAACTTACCTGTTTTAAGCCACTAGATAATTATTTGATCTCTATTAGAGCAGCCACACTTACCCAAGCTAATATACCTTAGTGTGCTAAATGTTCTTCTAGGACCAAACCAATAAAAACTGCTTTCATAGAGGTCTTATTCTACTGTAGGAAACAGATAACAAACAACCCAAATATTTAAATACATACTCTATTAGATAGTTATGAGTGTCATGGGGGCTAAGGAGGTAAGAAAGGAAGATAAAAGTGTCAGGGGAAATGGTTGTCATTTTATATAGGAGGCAAGGAAAGCCTCACAAAAAGGAGACTTTAAATAGACACCTAATGAATACAAGAGACCTGTCCATTCAGAAGACATTTTTTGGTGGGGAGCTGAGGATGGGGGAAGCACTGCAGGTAGAGGAAACAGCCAGTGCAAAGGCTCTGAGTTAGGACCAAGCCTGGTGTGCCTGAGAATGTGAATGAGGCCATCTGCTGTCTGCTTCTATGGAATAAATCACTACAAATCTTAGTGGCTTAAAACCACAATCAGTTATCAGCTCTCCATTCTGTGGGTTAGAAACATGGGGTTGGCTCAGCTCAGCAATCATTCCACTAGCCTTCTGGGAACTGATGTTTCAACAGAAATGAGATAGTCTGAAATGGCTTCAGTCTGGGATTGGTGCTAAATGTGGACTGGTCTCTGTCTCCAGGAGGTCTCTCACTTTAAGGACACTATCTTAGACCTCATCAGCAGCAGAAAGAGTGAGTACAGTTGCTGCAGCTACCTGAAGCCATTGCTCTACAGTCCTCCACTTTCTCTTCTGCCACATTCTACTTGTCTGGGTAAGTCATAAGACCAGTACAAACACAAGTGGTAGAGAAGTAACTTGTACCTCTTGGTGGGAGGAATGACCAAGTCACATTTCTTTTTGCAAAGAGCACTTTGGACACTGCAAAGAGCATTTAGGATGGGCTGGAGGAATCACTGTGGCTGTCTTGACAGACTTTCCAATGCAAGGGTAAATGAGGAAGGCTAGCTTAAAAATAATTAGGGCCTGATCATGTGAGCCATGTAGGTTCTAGTTACTTTGTCAAGACATACTTCTTCAGAGTTTGGCCAACTATATTAGGCAATCTCTAAAACTCATTGGAAATAGATTACCTAAATGAACATTATCTAACAGTAAACTATCTGACCATTAGCCAGGCAGAATACTACCACCGTGGCTACTACTACTACTATTGGGTGTATACCTGTATTTAGGGCTTACTGATAATGGGTTAAGACCTGTTATTCACTATGTCACGATTCTGAACAGCACTGCATTGTGTGGACACCAGAACCCAGAGAGTAAGTGTTACTACTAAGATGGCACAATTGACAGAACTGGGATCTCTACCCACACCCATCAGACTATAGAGTCTGAACTTTCTACTGTGACCTTCTGTTGCCACTGAGATTCTGCTATGGTGCAGAGCTATCAGAAGTTGTGAAGTCAGAGGTATTACCCTGGGAATACTATCTACTTCCTCACTTTTCACTGTTTGGTCGGGGAGAAAGGAACTACTAAAAATAACCAGGAGAGATTCTAGAGGAAGAGCCAGAAAAGCACTTCCCCAGTTATTTATTTATTTATTTTTTTTATTAATATGGACTTTCTTGGTCTTGAGGAAGTACTTTGTTTCAAAAATAGCTGATGCTTTTCCAAGAGGAGGCTTGGAGCTCTTAGCCATTCACCTCTTGCCTAAGATGCATTGCTCCTGCAGGCTGGGGGAGAAGTGGGCCACCTCATCCCAGAGCCTGCTGGAGGCAGATGGCCCGCTGGTCTCCGGAACTGCCAGGACAGGGTTTCCTCATTCCTGCTGGTGCCCAGATATTTATGCCTGGGGGTAGAGGGGACAAAGAGACCAGCAGGAAGGGAGGGTTTTCCCCTCTTTGTTTCCTTAAGGTGGAATTGCTAGCATTGAGCAAGCATCTGAAAACACAGCTGAGGTGACCGACCAAGTTGGTTAAGGATAAAAATTTGTGCTAAGAACAAATTTTGAGCTTTTCGAATTGGAATTTACCAGCTTTTATAATCAGGGGTGCTTGTTTAACCAGGTAAAAGTTGGAGGTGGAGGGCAAACACCAGAAAGGTAATGATGAAAAATCTACATCTTGTTTTTTTTTTAAATAAGCTCAAGTTACTATATGCTAGACATTGCTCTTAGAATTGTACATGTATTAAAGCATCTAGCCTGATGTGATCCCTATAAATTAGACAATATTATTTTCTCTTATCTGTATTTGAGGAAACTGAGGCTGAAAAAAGTTAAATAAGCTCAGTGTTATAGGCAAAAGGGTGGAATTCAACTTCAGTTTCCTTCCCAAATGCCCTATTCATTATTTCTATGCCACGTGTGTGTGCATGTATGCACGTATGCTTGTGTGTATTCATAGGTGTGTGTATTTCTGTGTGTGTGAATGTGTATGTGTGCTCTGTTTGGCAGGTATGCATTTGCCTGCATAAATCTTGTCAAAATTTAACTGGTTTTCCCAACCTCAGGGGGCTGTTTATGCTTTGACACTAGTGCTTCATTTATCACTTGCCATTTCTTATCAGCCTGCAGTCCCTGGAAAGCTATTTCTCTTGGAAGATGGATGTGGACGTTGCTTTCTGGAGAAAAAGAATGTTCTGTTTTCACAGGCCTCACTGCTGAGTGCTTTCAGCAGACCTGGATATGCTATGATTTGAGCACCAGGTCCTGCTCTGATTCTGCTTTGTAGGCTGCTTTGACTTGTCTCAGGGGCAGATTTAGTTTATATTATTATATGCATTAGAAAGCAGACTTCTTTCTGCAAAGAGAAGTTAAAGGTGAAGAGTAAAATCTAGGCACCTGAGAAATAAATCTATATTTGTGCACATGAATATGAGCTTACTTGAATACTTTGTATGTTCTATCATGGTATATTATGTATTAGACTTGACTTCACTTGGTAACAAGAAATCATCTTTTTTAAAACATATCAAAAATCATTTGTGTTTATAGCAAAACCTCATCAAGTCCGACTCTACCGTACCATGTATCTTAGCTTCAATTAAAATTTATGGTATATATGAAGAATTATTTGCTTAAAATTAATAATATAGGCAGGATTTGGGGCTTACATATAATATATTAAAGATGATGTCCAGTTCTTCAGTATACAACTTATATACAAATTCATGTTAATTACAATATAGAACTGATTAACATTTTCCAATGTTTTAACAGTTCGAATTTCTAGATGAGAAATTACTTGAAAGAACTGAAACTGAAGTTGTTTAAAATTTATTATAATCCAAAGTGTTTCCTACTCCAGAATTTATCCCTACCTATTGTGTTCCCATTAGTATCATTCATATACTCACTTTGAAGCACTTGTCCAATTCTATATTACTTAGATTTCTCTTTATGTCTTTTTCAGCAAAGGCTGAGATTAATTTCAGTTATCCTAAAGGTCTGCAGCATAGTGCTTCCTGAAGCTGTGAGCCTCAGAAAGAGCTGTTTTCATGGCTCCTGGCATTTGTTCAGTCTTTGCTGTTCCTTCTGCCTGGGGGTAACCTGGATCTTCTATTTTCAAGAAACAATTTTAAACAGTTAGTGTTGTTTTTTTAAAGATTTGGTACCATTCACCATGGAAACAATCTCTTCCTGGATATTATATTTTTGAGATGCTTTAGTTACAAATTGGATTACCTTAATAGTTGAAGGACTATTCTAATTACATATTTTATAATGGGTAAGTTGTAGTTTGTGCTTTGCAAGGAATTGTTCCATTTCAACTAATCTTGTCAAAATTATGTGTGTATACTTGTCCATTTTATTCTCTTATTATCTACCTGCAGGATCTATAGTAATGTCCTCTGTTTCATTCCTGATGTTGATAATTTGTGTCCTTTCTCTTTTTTTCCTTTTAAGTCTTGCTAGAGGTTCATTACTTTTCTTGATCTCTTCAAAGAAAAAGTTTTTGTCTCATTGATTTTTTTCTGTTGTTTTTGTACTGTTAATTTCAGTGATTTCTATTCTTTTCTATTGTTTTCCTTCCTTCAGTTCCTTTGTGTTGACTTTTCTAGTTTCTAAAGATGTATGCTGAGATCTTTGACTTGAACATTTCCCTCTTTTCTAACATAAGCATTAAGTGCTATAAGTTTCTCTCTGAGCACTTTAGCCAGGTCCCACAAATTTTTATATGTTGTATTTTCATTTTTATTAGGTTCAATATGTATTATTTTATTTCTCTTGAGACTTCCTCTTTGGCCAATGGAATATTTAAAAGTGCATTGGTTAGTTTCCAACTGTTTGGAGATATCTTTCCATTTTTGATTTATAGTTTGATTTCATTGAGGGCAACAAACAAATTCTATATGATTTCAATTTTTAAAAATTTGTTATTTTTGTTTTTTGACCCAGAACATGGTATTATAACAGGGTACAGAGCATGCGTCCCCTGAGAGTAGGGGAACACCCCTCACAATCCTGCTTTCAGGCAGGATGTGAGGAAGAATGGAAGGCCAGGAGAGTGATAGTACAGCACTTAAGATACATAGCATAACAAAAGGCAAGTTAATAGCCATGCCTTCCTGAAGAGAAGAAGGCTGCTGTGAGGGTAAATTGTGTTTGTGACTGTGAGAACATGCAGAGACGCATGATATGGGAGAACAGGAGCCGATGCCCACCATGGATGCCATCCTGTGTTACTGGGAACTCCTGACCTGACTAAAGATGGCAGCTGAAAGAGCATAAAAGACACTGGGGAACTGACAAAAATGGTGGACACTAATGCACCATAGGGAGGGCTGCACAGGAGATCACAAGAAGTTCTGGGCTGTAGTTCAAATTAGGGTGGGCTGAAGGTCAGGGGCAAGAGAGCCACAAGGTCTGCAGGTGGGAGAGACTCAAGGAGAGATGATAGAGATAGAGACAGAGACAGAGAGATACAGATAGAGACAGAGCGAGAGAGAGATGACAGACAGTGCTGTGAGGACTGCAGTGAGAGAGATGTGCCTGTAGAAGACGGTGGCAGAGCTGATGGAGCTGCGGGGACCCACCTAGCCACCCAAACTCATGAGAGATGCTTGGAGCTGAACTGTGACTGGGAATGTTGAGTTGCAGACTTCTGCTTCTCTGAATGATGTACAGAGAAGATACTCTTTTGGGACGTGTGCCTCCCTGGACTCCACCATGATCCAGTGTAACATGGCACGTTTTCCTGAACCACTACCTGGAGGCTGAGAATAGCATACTCCAGGTCCTCAAAGAGAGAGCTGCTGCTAGAAGGTGACTCTGAAATCCACATGTACACATTCCAGAGAGGATAGAAATCTGTTTGTGTGACTTGACGACAGACAGATAAGGATATGGGGAACTTCTGGGCATGGTTTTGGCTTGTGGCATTTTGGAGAGCAAGGGACGTTCTGGGTCTCATGGGAGAGGATGACTCTGAACATGAGTGCTCTCAGCACTCCACCCTGGTTGGAACTCTGTTAATAAAACCCTGTTTCCCTCAACACTAATAGTTGTGTCATATTTAAAGGTGCCCAGTACTCAGGTGACTGAGCCTCCATTTGCTTGACTATATCCTGTTGGTTAATGGTGTAGCAGAGTTCTTCCATATTTTTCTAGTGGTTTTCGGTCTAATTGTTCTACCAAATGCAGAGAGAGGGGTATTAAAGTCTCCAAATGCAATGTGGGTTTGCTACTTCTCTTTTCAGTTTTATCAGGTTTTACTCTACATATTATGCAGCCCTGTTGTTTGGTGCATATACATTTGGGATTGTATGTCTTCTTGGTGGCTTGGTCCTTTAATTGTTAAGCACTATTACTCTGGTGAAGTCTACTTTATCACACATTAACATAACTTTTCCTCCTCTTTTTTGATTTTTTTTTAAACTCTTTATTTATTGACTTTAAAGAGAGAGAGGAAAGGATAGAGAGAGAGAAACATCGATTTACTGTTCCATTCATATATGCATTCATGGGTTGATTCTTGTATGTGCCCAAACTGGGTATCAAACCTGCAACTTTGGCACTTTGGGACAATGCTCCAACCAAATGAGATACCCAGCCAGGGCAATTAATGTTTGAATGATATATATTTTCCTGTCTTTTTTCTTTCTACTTACTTATGTCACCACATTTGAAATGAATTTGTTTTAGGCAATGTAAATTTGTGTCATGATGATAGTCAATCCACTCTGCCAGTCTTTGCCTTTTAAGTAATCTATTTAGACCACTTAGTTTAATGTAATTATTAACTTGTTTAAGCTTAAGAATATCATTTTCTTTTTCTATTTAATCCCCAGATTTCATTTCTTGTTTTCCATGGCTTTCTGTGGGTTACTTGAATTTTTTTGTTTCATTTTGATTTTTTCCCATCCTTTATTTTTTATTGTCTTTCAATTATCTCTGTATTTTTACTTCTTCTATTTTAATATATTTTACTGATTATGCTATTACAGTTGTACCAATTTTCCTTTCTCCACCCTCCCCGCCTCATACCCTCCTTTCTTCCAGCAATTCTCCCCTTTTTTCATGTCCATGGGTCATGTATATAAGTTCTTTGGCTTCTCCATTTCTTATACTATTCTTGACACCCCCTTGTGTATTTTGTCCTTTCCGATTATGTTTCTTAATCTTGGCACCTTTTCCCCCATTCTCTCCCTTCCTCCTAGAAGCTCATAACCCTCCAAATGATCTCCACATCTATGATTCTATTCCTGTTCTGGTTGTTTGCTTAGGGTTTTTTTTTTTTTTTTTTTAGATTCAGTTGTTGATCCCTGTGTTTTTATATATTCTAGTTTGACTAAAAGTTAGAAACTTTACCTTCCTTTATATCATATTTTCCCCTTGTTTAGAATATAGCTGTCTTAAATATTTTCTCTATGTACTTTTGGAGCCACATCAGAAGGCTTTATTATTTCTGTTTCAACTACCAAGAGTAATTTAGAAAACTTAATAAGTGAAGGGAAATGTATTGTTTCTCTCTATATATTTTTACTCCTTCTATTGTTCATTCTTATTTCCTGATGTTCCAGGTTTCTTTCTAAGCATTTGCTCTCTGTTTAGAGAACTTTATGAAGTCATTCTTTTGGGTTGCTCTTCTGGCAGCAAATTCTTTTTTTTTAATCTGAGACATACATAGGAAACTTTCTTCATTGAAGTATATTTTATGAATTAGGATTCTGGGTTGATAGTTCTTCCCCTTTAACACTTAAAAAATATTGTGGATGTTGTAATTTCAGAAGAAACTTTCACTCTCATTCAAATTGTCTTTCCCCTGGAGAAAAGGTATTCTTTCTCAATTGCTATTTTCAAGATTTTTTCATTCTCCTTACACTTTAGTAGTGTGACAATAAGGTGTTTTGGTATGGATTTCTTTGGGTTTATTCTGTTTGGAATCTTCCCAGCTCCTTGAATCTTTAGGACTATGTCTTTTTCTGAATCTGGAGATTTTTCAGCTGTTACTTCATTGACTAAATTTTCAGACTCAGTCTAATTCTCCTTTTAGGGACTCATGCCATGAATGTTAGTTTTTTAAAAATAGTCCACTAGACTTTATTCATTTTGTTTGTTTCTTTTCTTTTTTTTTTCTAACTTTTTCTTTGTACTATTTAGATTGGGTAGTTTATTTTTTCTATCTTCTAGTTCACCTATCTTCTAGTCCTCTGTCCTCATCATGTTGTTGTTGCATCCATCTATTACAGGGTTTAAAAAAAATTCTGTTATTGTATTTTTCTGTTCTAAAAATACATTACTTTTTTGGAAAGTATATTTTTATTTACTTTGTATAGTCTGTTTTCTAAGATTTTTATTTTATTTTCTTTGTTTTGTCAACCAATGATCATTGACAATAGTTCAACACCAGCAAGAATCCACAATTTGCGATATGGAGAAGAAGGAACCTTTATTCAAGCAAAAGCTCAACAGTGATATAGTATTGCTGTGGAACATTTTTGGGGCCAGGCAAGCCTGGGGCCAGGCCCCTCTCTGAGTAGACAGCTCTGTTCTTCCATGGTCTGCTGTGCTCTGCTCTGTGATTCTGTGAGAGTTTTCATTGTGCTGGGCAGATCTGTTCCTCTACAGGATGGTCTGCTTTGCTACACCATGGTCTGCTTCATTCTGCTCTGGCAAGACTTCTTCAGTGTTTCAGCTCAGCCAGGGAGATGCAGTCTTCCATGAAAAGGGAAAGTACACTCTGGGAGTCAGAAGGAAGTTGGCTTATATGTACAAAAGTTCCCACTCCTGGTCTTTCATTGGTTTGTCTTCCTGCAAACAATGTCTGTGAATCCTCACAGTTTGATTGTTTCAATAGGCACTGTCCTGATTGTGCAGAATAAAACTGCTCTGATTACATGGGGAAACCCTCAATGCTGTTAGTTGAAATAGGATTCCAGGAAGCCTTTATCAGGGCTGGCTCAGATGGAAGAAACACAGTGCAGGCAGGCTCTTTAGCACAGAGGCAGGCAGTTCAGTACTGACTGGCTTCTCTGTAAAGTGCAGTTTGTGTTAGAAACCCCTGCGAAGAAATGGCTACTAAGCTCTGTTTTTAAAATTTTGAGCCCAGTTAGCCATGGGAATCCCTTCTGAGTAGTTGTCTTTGTTTTTTTTTTTTTCATGGTTCATAATTTCAAGTTTATACTTGATCATTGATCTTTGTCAGATAGCTGTAATGTCTTTGACATCTTGATGTTGGACATCTGCTGACTGTCTTTTTCTTTAATTTGGGTTAAGGTTTTCCTGATTCCAAGTATAATGAGTAATTTTAAACTAAAATTTGGACATTTTGGGTATTATGTTATGAGAGTCTAGATTTAATTTAAATTTTCTAATTCATATGATGTCCTCTGACATTATTCCAGCAAGGGAAGAGGGGTGTCTCTGCCTCAGTCCTGCCAGGTGAGGGTAGAAGTATAAGTTCCCCACTTGGCCTGCATTATCATCCACAGGAAATGGGCTCCTTGTGACTGCTGGTTAGGAGTGGGACTTCTGGCCTCCCACTAGGCCCCCACCACTACCATACTGTTCAGAAAGTGAGGGGTGACTTGTTACTGCTCACCATGTGACCTAGTGTCAGCGAAAGCCCTGATTCTATTAGCCTCCAGTGGGGAGTAGAAAAGTCTTCCTATTACCACTGGATGAGGGTGAATTTCTGTCCTTTGACACTATGGGGGAGGGTCTTAATATACTCATTGGGGATGCAGTTCTTAGCCCATTACTCAGCCTTTAGTGACATACTCTGGCAGGGCATTTAGGGTATCTCATTATAGCTTAGATAGAATGGGGAGTATGCCACTCACTTAGCTTTTGCTAGTGGGGTGAGATTGGGGCCACAGTGTTGCCCTTGTTTTTGGCTGGAGTAGAGAAGTTATTTTCTAAAAGTTGTGTTTTTTTTTTTTCATTTTTATTTAATTTTCTCTTTATAGCTAAACTACCTCTCCTTTTTCTGGTCATTTGGCTGGACACAATAGGCTTTTCTTGGGGCTTTTATAGTTTGTACCTGTTAACACTTCTGGGCTGCCAGTTCTTCAGTTGTGTGTCTGGGATATACGAGGCAAAAAGAAAACACAAGGAATTCATCACCATTTTTCCTTGGGTCCTGAGCTCTCTAGCTATCTTCTTCCTTCTTTCAACCTTTAAGAATCTTCTTATATTTGTGTTATATACACAGTCTAACATTTTTATTTATACTTATCAGGAGAAAAAGGAAAAAAACATGTCTATTACATTTTGCTGGA
Organism: Tonatia bakeri; assembly: GCA_004024845.1. Taxonomy (NCBI): domain Eukaryota; kingdom Metazoa; phylum Chordata; class Mammalia; order Chiroptera; family Phyllostomidae; genus Tonatia; species Tonatia bakeri. The sequence goes on from PVIA01009215.1 coordinate 28,475, forward strand.
AGCAGAAGTTCAGTGAAAGGCTGCTAGATTTTTATAGTTTTTATTTTAAATATTTTATGAGCATCTTACTTATGGTAAGCTTTTAGAATTCACTAAAGTTTTGTAGTTTTTCATAAAAAAGTAACTTGTTTTATATGTTTATATTTCTTCTGTGTGTATAATGTTTAATATTATGTTATATGCAATGTTCTATTATATATTATGTTCAATTTTCTATACATATTGTATATAATACAATGTGTTGCATACATAGAATCATATTACATATATTAATATATTATATAATTATAAGTATATGTTATACATTAAATATAATATATGACACATTGATTTATGTAGTTCTATAATTATTATCTATAATATATATGTTATAGTATATTATATATAGCAAACTGCTATACCAACAAATAGGTTTTATCACTTAAACAATAGGTATTTATTTTCTCATAGTTCTGGAGGCTGGAAGTCTGAGATATGGTGTTGGCAGGGTTGGTTTCTTCTGAGGCCTCTCACCTTGGCTTTGTACGTGACCATCTTTCTCCTGTGTCTTCACATAGTCTTTCCTCTTATATGTGTGTGTCTGTGTCCTAATCTCTTCTTTTCATAATGACACATTTTTATGGTGTAAAGGCCCACCTCAATGACCTCATTTTACCTTAATTACCTCTTTAAAGACCTATATCCAAATGCAGTCACCTTCTGAGGTACTGGGAACTTCAACACATGAATTTTTAGGGGACTCAATTCAGTCCATTACAGAAGCCTAAGGCATGATCTCTGCTGTTGGCAAGCTTGCAGTTCAGTGAGTGGGTGGGACAGGCCATGTCAAAAGAGAGAAGAGCAATAACATTAGCCTGCTTGACTACTCCTGGATCCAGAGGGGGCAGCCAGGCCTGAGGCTGCATGCAGAGGCTGCTTAACAGAGGTAGATTTTATGCTGAGTGTTCAAGGTAGGTTAGGTCCAACTTCAGGAAGGGAGACTCCTAAGCTACAAAGGGCCTCTTACTCTTGCTTTGTTCTACCTCCTGCTATAAACAAATTAAGAATTCTTATTTGCATACAGGGGAGCTGAGCTCCAGGGATGTAGGTTCCTGTGCTGTGCATGTTGATAGCTATAACTTTCTTATAGCCCATAATTGCAGAATAATACTCACAAAGATATTTCATAATTTAAAAAAAGATTAATAATTTTTTCATAGACTGTTAAGGGAATTGATTCTTATATTTCAACAGAGTGCAAATGACATATCTAAACAGAAACATTTGTTGAGAATTCATATGCATTGGAGGTAGATTTTTTACTATTTTCTTATACTTAACTATAACAAATACATTTAGATTTATCAATTGAATTTTCTTTAACTTCAAAAGCCCATGTGAACTAAGGCTCCAAGCATGAACTGCTTTGTCTTTCTATCTATCTATCTATCTATCTATCTATCTATCTATCTATCTATCTATTTACTTATTTATTTATTGTCCCCCGCCTCAAACAAATACACATTTTGTATTGGATTCAAGCAGCCCAGTAGTCTCTGAGTAGCAGATGGTATGGAGAAAAAGAGCAGCCCCCTTTCAGATATGTTTAGCAAGTGCTTTCTTATTTTAATCTTTCATTGTGATTGATTGAAATATTCAAAGTTTGTCCCGGTAACCCATCCGAACAGTCTTTTCCCCGGCCTATCAAGATAAATATCCTTGCTGACTCTTAGTTGCATTTGGCAATATTCATAGCTAATTTTTACTGCACCCCTAAGGAAATAAGAGCACTGTGTATTCTAGGGGAAAAAAAACACTCCTTTCAAATACTTCATTTTTTGTGGCTGTGTGTGTGTGTGAGTTGTGTGAACGCTATTTGGTGGTAGTCAACAGAGTGACTTTCTGTGGAGCTACTGCTCCTGTCTCAGGCAGCAGACTCACTGTCTGTGTGGAGAATTCCTGTTCCTGGCCCAAGCCCACAGGATCTCACTTGAGACCAGTTAGGGCAGCCATGGCACACACTCTCTTTTTCTTGCTTGGATACTCTTCTACAGAGCCTAGAAAGGAAAAGAAGGAAGGAAGAAAGGAAGGAAGGAACGAAGGAAGGAAGGGAGGGAGGGAGGGAGGGAGGGAAGAAGGAAGGAAAAGAAAAGAAAAGAAAAGAAGAAAAGAAAAGAACAAAGAAAGCTAACTTTCACTCTCATCCTTGACTGAAAAATTCAACTTGGTCTTTTTAAATCAGAATTTCTATTGCATCTTTCTACTAGGCAGTAGACACAGATAAAAAAGCAATCTAACAGCCCCTGCATTTCTTGTGAATGAGCTAGCTATGAAAACCGTAATTCAAAATTCATGTTGCCAGCTCTGGGATGGCTGTTCTCATACCATGTTTCACACCTTCTCTTCTCCCCAGGGTCTGATCTGAGTGGCTGGACCCAGTGACCCTGCTCTGTACAGCTGGCCAAGGCAGTACATCTAACAGTACTCCATCACTTCAGATTTAAAATGATCCAACCTGGAAACTTACATTTTCCAGAGCTGTGTGCTCGTGTCACAAAAGTATGTTGTTCTACTTGTGGGCTTTGAATCTAAATGCATGCTTCCATCTTTAACCCTCTGTGGCTTGTGTACAACATACCTCCATCTCCTACAGATAAGAAATCTCTGGGGTAGGATCGTTAGCCTCTTACAGTCTGTGTGTTGTGAGCCACAGGGACAAGGCATACAATGAAAAAGAACACGAGACCGGAGTCTGAGTTTCTGCAGGTAGGTTTTGGTCCCCCAGGCCCTGACCTAAGAGAGTCTGATTCACAAACACGTTTGGGAAGCCTCCTGGGAAGTTCATGGCTTAAAAGCTCCAGATGTGATTCTGACTTTGGCAAGATTGAGAACCATTTATTTTGCTGAATTCTGATGTGTGTGTAGCTCTGAGAAACAGGTGACTGGGAAGGAAAAATCCAAAGAGGATCCTTTTGAGTCTAGCTTAAGCCCCCAGGTCTATTCCTATTTGTGATGAACCCATGCTGGCATCATGGAGTGTACAATCAAAGTAGCTGAGGGACTGTCATTTCCAGAGGGACTGTCATTTCCAAAGGGACTGCTACTGACTGCTGACCTCCAGAGCACAGGTCCTTATCCAAAAGAGCCAGGAGGAAGAGCTGAGAGGGCACTTTTCTCTCAGAGGAACTGGCACTTTCTTCAGCACAAGGACACTGGGGACGTTTATATACACTCAGTAAATACTTAACTCATTTGGAGATTTTATCCTGGTAACCAGAGGAATGCATGAATTCTTACCTAAATTTTTAGCTTACATAATTGTCTACTTATGAAATCTCAAGGAGTTCACAAAAAAACCTTTAGAAAGAAGCAATTCAACAAGTTTGGAGGATACAAGATCAACATACAAAAACAAATGATCTCTGTGCTAACAATGACCATGTGGACAACAAAATTATAAGTACAAAGCTACTTATGAAGTATGTACTGTATACTGAAGCCTATAAACTGTTATGAGATAAATCAAAGATCTAAATCAATGGAGAGACATAACTGACCTGGTTCATGAATTGGAACACTCAACATAATAAAGGATTCAGTTCTCCCCAAATTGGTATACAAATTTAACATACTTTCTATCAAAATCCCAACAAGATTTTTTGTGTACATAGACAAGATTGTTTTCAAAAGAAAAAATAAATATACTAGCTAAAGCAATTTTATAACTCTTAAAGCACAGCAGTAAAATAAAACAAAAAGGCTTTATTAGAAAATGGGTAAGAAGATGAATATAAATTTTACCAAAAAGGGCATGTAGGTGGTAAACAAACACATAAAAAGATGTTCTCAACATTCCTAGTCATCAAGGTAATAAAAATAAAAAACATAAGGAAATGCTTTACTATTTACCCATAGGAATGATCTTTGAAAAGATGATGACAATACCAAATGCTGGCAAGAATGCTGAGAAACTGAGTCACATATATTGCAAGTAGTAATTTATAATGGTAAACAGTAGGACAGTTTCTTAAAAAACAAAAATTAAACATGCAACTACCATACAATTGAATAACAACTACTTTGAGCATCTATCCCAGATAAATGAACCTATGTTCACACAAAATTCTCTACACAAATATTCAAAGCAGCCATTCCTAGATAAAGACTAGAAATGACCCAGATGTCCTCCAACACGTGAATGGTTAACAAACTGTGGTATATTTATACCATAGAATTGTACTCAACAATCAAAAGGAATGAATTGATACCAGCAATGACCTGCATTGAATGTCCATAGAAATATGCTGAGTAAAGAGAAAAGTGAGTCCCAAAGAGTACACACTGCATGATTTTATTTATATAACATTCTTGAAATGAAAAAATTGCAGTGATGAAGTATAGATTAGTGTTTGCCAGGAGTCAAGGAAAGAATCAAGAAGAAGGGAAGTGGATCTAATTAAAGAAATGCAATAGGAGGGGAAGTTCGCCACAATGGGAATGTCCTGAATCTTGACTGTATCAATGTCAGTATCCTGGGTGTTGTACTCTGGTTTTGCATGATGTTACCATTCGAGGAAGTAACTAAAGGTTCAAGAAATCTCTCTGTATTGTTTCTCATAAATGCATGTGAATCTACACTTATTTAAAAATAAGTATTTCACTTTTTGACTTTATTTTTATTGTTGGTACTCTTACAGATGTCCCCAACCCCCACCTGCTTTGCCCACTTCCATCCATCTCCCGTCCCCCTTCCCTCTGGCCATCACCACACTGTTGCCTGAGTCTATGGGTTATGCATGTATGTTCTTTGCCTAATTCCTTCACCTTCTTTCACCCAGTCCCCTCCTCCCTCTCTCCTCTGAGAGCTGTCAGTCTGTTCCATCTGTCCATGCCTGTGTTTCTATTTTGTTCATCAGTCTATTTTGTTCATTAGATTTCACATAAAAGTGAGATCATATGGTATTTGTTTTTCTTTGACTGGCTTATTAGCATAATAATCTCCAGGTCCATCCATGCTGTCACAAAAGGTAAAAGTTTCCTCTTTGTTACAGATGCATAGTATTCTGTTGTGAAAATGTACCACTGCTCTTTTATCCATTCATCTTCTGATGGGCACTTGGGCTGTCTTCAGATTTTGGCTATTGTAAATCATGCTGCTATAAATATAGGAGTGCATATATTCTTTTGAATTGATGTTTCAGGATTCTTAAAATATATTCCCAGAAGTGAGATCACTGGGTCAAAAAGCAGTTTCATTTTTAATTTTTTTGAGGAAACTCCATACTATTTTCCACAGTGGCTCTACTAGTTTACAAATAGTCTGCATTCCCACCAACAGCGTGCTAACATTCCCTTTTCTTCACATCCTCACCAGCACATGTTGTTTGTTGATTTACTGATGGTAGCCATTCTGACAGGTGTGAGGTAATATCTCATTGTGGGTTTAATTTGCATTTTTCTAATGATTAATGACCTTGAGCATTTTTTCATATGTCTATGGGCCGTCTGTATGTCCTCTTTGTAAAAGTGTCTGTTCAGTCCCTTTGCCAACTTTTTAATTGAATTCTGGTTTTGTTTGTTTGTTTGTTTTTTGGTGTTGAGTTTTATAAGTTCCTTATAAATTTTGATAATTAAACCTAATACAGTGAGCTTTCTTTTTACTTTGTTGATGGTTTCTTTTGCTGTACAAAAGCTCTTTAGTTTGATGCCATCCTATTTGTTTATTGTTTCCTTTATTTTCCTTACCATAGGAGACATATTCATAACAATATTGCTATGAGAGATGTCTGAAATTTTACTGCCTATGTTTTCTTCTAGGATTTTTATGGTTTCATGACTTAAAGATTTAAGTCTTTTCTCCATTTTGAGGTTACTCTTGTGTATAGTGTAAGTTGGTGGTCTAGTTTTATTTTTTTTGCATGTACCCATCAAATTTTCCAAATATGGTTTTTTGAAGAGATTGTCTTTATTCATTGTTTGCTTTTGCCTCCTTTGTCAAATATTAATTGACTATATACATGTAGATTTGTTTCTGAGCTCTCTATTCTGTTCCATTGATCTATATGCCTGTTCTTATTCCAGTACCATTCTGTTTTGATTAGGATGGCTTTTCAGTATAGTTTGATATCAGGTATTGTGATACCTCTAACTTTGTTCTTCTTTCTCAAGATTGCTGAAGCTATTTGGGGTCTTTTTTGACTCCATATAACTTTTTGGACTATTTCATTTAATTTTAAAAATGGTATTCTGCCAAGGTGAAATTTTTTCAAACTCTGCCTAATGGAGAATACCTGGAACTCCCTTGCCCAGTGCCATAGGAACCTTTGCTAAGGATGCCTGATTTTTGGAGCTGGAGACAGAGTCAGACTGTATACTACTCTGACAGCTAAATGTTAAATATCTCTAGTAACAAAAGTGCTCAGAGTTAGATCTTTGTTTTGATAGTTTTGTAATCTGTAAATAAGAGAGAATGGGAAGCAGTTCTATACAAACCTGACTTATCAGTGTTTCACATACCCTGACTTGATTTCATTCTGTTGAATGAAGCTTTTATAATCCTTAGAATAGTCTATATTCCCTTCTTACATGGACACTATATTTTCTGAGTCATTTGGGGGTATTTTTGCCCACAAGTCAATGGAATCTTTGATGCTATATATGTCATAATTCAGGTTCTTTCTTTCTCTCTGCTCCATATTATTCTTTATGTAACAACATTCATCCTCAGTTGTCTTATTCAGGCACATCTCCCAAAGGGAGATAAAAAATTATGCATTTTCCCCTTTGTCTTAATCTAGAGGCAAACTCCTGTTTCTAGAAGCCATCCCCACCTGCCCCTACCCTAACAAATTTTTCCTCGTTGTCTAATTGGTCAAAATCAAGTCATATGCCCATTGCTTGCTAGGCCACTTCCCTAAGGCAGATGAGTGGTTGTGTGAAGGAAGATGGCTATCTAAAACCATTACCTGTAAGGAGGGCAAAGTTGGTGTTCGATGCTGAGAAGGCACCACTCCCTACTATGCACTAGGCATGTGGTGAGTACTTGATCCTACAACAACTTCATTAACATAATAAGTTGAATGCCCAGTGTAGAGAGGAAAGTGAATTTCACTCTGTTCAACTCATGTAGCCTCACTGAACTAGTAAGTGGCCAGGCTGGGATCAGAAGGATGTTCAAAAACTGAATCGTCTTCATTCTTTTTTTGTTGTTGTTCAATTAGAGTTGTCCCCATTCTCCCACCATTACTCTTCCCTGCTCTGCCCACCCCCACCTCCCACATTCAATCCCCACCCCATCGTCTTTGTCCATGGGTCTTTTATACATGTTTTTCAATGAGTCGTCTTTCCCCTGTCATCCTCCCCCATACCCCTCTGGTTACTGTCTGTTTGTTCTTTATTTTCATGTCTCCATTCTTAATAAAAGCCTCACTTTTGATAGTGGTTATTTGTGGGTTTGCACTGTGTGAATAACTTTTTATTATAATAATTAATTGTTAATTATTTTTGACAAAAGGTAAGACAGTCAGCTAGCCCAACCACTTGTTCTGGATGTTGACGGATGGAGTTCAAATGCCTGGCAGTGTTTGGGGACTGCTCAGACACTTCCAAATCTGGGGTTCATCCTTTTGACTCTGAGTAGTCTAGGCAGGATTAACACAAATGTAGAGGGAGTCTGAAATAAACATTACATTTTGGCCAAAGTTACCTATTTCAGCAAATGCTATGCTGACTTTATATTTCTCTTATGGGTATCAGAATGATGTAGTTTTCAGTTCCATCTATTGCTCATTCATTGTCTTTGAGGTTTCTGAATGGGGCACTGACCAATCACGGGTTCTTACGCAAAGTTTGTTTGTGGGCAGATAGCTAATTATGTAAAACTGCAGTCACAGATTTCTCAAAGAAGTTTGCCAAGCTTTAGGACCCTTTCCTGTAAGATAGAAAGAAAACTCAAAAGCATATAAAACATGGGAAAATACCCATTTCCTTATATTGACATTTTTTACTTAAGCAGAGTATTGCATCCAACCATCATCCCAAGCATAACCTGTTTTAGAGCTCCCCAAAGGGTTGCTTGTTGTTTTGTTTGTATATGGTATAGAGTAAGCATTCGATGAGTGTTGGCTGGCCAGTTTTTAGTGGGTCTGGTATTTCTCTTGCAGCATCTAGCTATTATAATGATTCACAAGTACAGATATTTCAGAATAATGATCACTTAAAACAGCAAAACCCGAAGTTAACCAACATTTTTTTTTTCTCATTATGATCTTCAAAGCAGTTTTGGTTTGACCACAGCATCTGTTATGGGAAATGGTTTGGATCTAGTTGTATTTTATCTGTAATTCTTTCTTATCTTAGGTTTGCAGGCAGTGCAAATCCTTATGGGTATCTCCTCCAGCCTAGACTAAATAGTGCTGATTGTATATTTAAAACATGCATCAAGTTTTAAAAAACAAGAGAAGCAGAAGATATACTATTAAATTCTTATCAGTGTTCAAATATGTTTAAGTTTCTTAAAAATAAATATAATGTGTGTGAGGACCCACCTTAGCTAAGTTACATAATTGTATGTATGTGCACACACTTGTGTGCCTGCATGTGAGGAAATGATGGGAGGGGAGAGGTCTGGAGACTCTTAACAATTGGATTCAGTCATCATTCTGTTTGTCTGTTTTAACTGTTCAGATGTTATAGCACTACCCATAGGGTGAACACTTACATAAATCTCAAAGTAGTTCCTTCTGAAAGGTTTTATACAGGGAACAGTTTTTAAAGGTTGAGCCAGCCTGCTTGGTGATGTTATGTACTTACTTAATTTTATTTATTTATTATTTACTCAGTAGCTCCTGAGACCTTAGGCATTAGAACTAATTTATAAAAAGGCCCACTGTGTTTCTCTGAAGTTTATTTTACAGTGAGAGAATATTTTCTTTTTTTTTTTAAAGAAAAGATTTTATTATTGTTTGTTATTTATTTATTTTTAGAGAGGGAAGGAAGGGAGAAAGAGAGAGAGAGAGAAACATCGATGTGTGGTTGCTGGGAGCCGTGGTCTGCAACCCATGCATGTGCCCTGACTGGGAACTGAACCTGTGATGCTTTGGTTTGCAGCCTGCACTCAATCCACTAAGCTACGCCAGCCAGAGGGGAGAGAATATTTTCAATAAATTATGTCCTTTGTGAAATGTATATGTTATTTATGGATATTGAATAGCATTTTCACTATTCATAGATGATTCTCAGACCAAAATGTGTTTCTCATTTCAAAACTACAGATTAGGCACTATTATTAACACTATCATATTTTTTTCTTCTCCTCATCCTTAAGTAACAAACGGTTGCCTTTATCCTTTGCTCTATTAGTTCTTACAACATCCTAATTATTTAACTGGGAATTAGCAGTGTTATCAAGAGGGGACTTGTTAGAGGATACTTTTTAATGCATACCAAAGAAAAGACAAACTGAACACTTCAGAATGGTGGCCCAAATCCATTTTATGCAAAAAAAATCTATTCCAATAACAGAAAACCATATACGCATGTAATTTTTTCCAGACACATTGTTTCCAAGAGTAAACAATGCTGAATGTTTTTTATTTGAAAAATAATTTTAATTAAAGTAAAATGCGATAGTAGTTCCATTTTACAAATAAAGAATATGATCAGTGTAATATTGTATAGCCTGTATGAGGTCAAGAAGCTGATGTTTTAGCCTGTGAAGGACTACCGTTTATAAGTGTACTTTTCCTTGCTGACCTTCTTTATAGGTTCCGTCTCTTGGGATCATGACTCCCTTGTGTTTACTATCAGCTGTGTAAAATAGTAATTTCTTTCTTCTGTCCTAAGAATTGTCATTTTTACTACAGGTGTCTTTATCCATAATATGGTCCATATTAAACCCATAATGCATACTTAAGTGTCTGAACAACCTGTGCTTCAGATCCTGTCAAACCCAGGTGACAGGCCTCTGACCTACTCATTTTCTGTGGCACCAGTGTCTGTCCTTCGACCCAGCCCAGTCGGTGGCTTTCACCTTTCTCTCTGTTGTGACACCAATGGATGTGTGACTTACGTCTGGATCATTGTGAAGACTAACCTGTGATATCCACTCTGCTATAACTCTGTCTGCCTTTCTCTCCTCTCAAGGAAACTCACACATAAGAGTGATTGTCCTATGGGAGCTTAGGTACTTTCTGATTTACAAACCTTGGTAATTTACCATGAGTTAACAAATAGTACCAGTCACCCCTCACAGATGATGCGACAGCCACTACTTTGACTGTGGCCATGCAGAGTCAGAACCTAAAGGAGAGTGTAGTTCATGGGGTTGTACACAGAGTTCATAGAGATGCTCAAGGCACGGAGGCCTCTGTAAGTCCTCCATACTCACTCCTGGATGAGTCACCTGGGGAAGGTTGCTAAAGGCTTCCGAGCCTACGTTTATCCATCTATAAAGTTGGGAAGTTAATCGTCCTCCACCTCATCGGACTTTTGTGATTATTCAGTGAAACAACCAGCACACGGCATTGAACGCAGTGCCTGAAACAACAAATAATTGACACACATTTGCTACATTAGTATCTGGATGTAAAGACACACCTTCTGAAAGTAATATTTTATTTTTAATACATTTTATCAATTATGCTATTACAGTTATCCCTATTTTTTCTACCCTTTATTCCCTGTACCCCCATGTCACCATCATTCTCCCACCTTAGTTCATGTCCATGGGTCATACATATACATTTTTTTTGGTTCTTATTTCCCATACTTTTCTTAAACTCCCCCTTTTCAGTCCCTACCATTTATACTTCTTATTCTTTGTACCTTTCCCCCATTCTTCCCCTCCCCCTGATAGCCCTCCATGTGATCTCTATTTCTGTGAATCTGTTCCTGTTCTAGTTGTTTGTTTAGGTTTTTTATTTGTTTGTTTGATTTTTTTTTAGGTTTGGTTGTTGATAGCTGTGAGTTTGTTGTCATTTTACTGTTCATATTTTTAATTTTTTTTCTTAAATAAGTCCCTTTAACAATTTCATATAATAAGGGCTTGGTGATGATGAACTCCTTTAACTTGACCTTATCTGGGAAGCACCTTATCTGCTCTTCCATTCTAAACAATAGCTTTGCTGGATAGAGTAATCTTGGATGTAGATCCTTGCCTTTCATGACTTTGAATACTTCTTTCCAGCCCCTTCTTGCCTGCAAGGTTTCTTGCCTCCAAGGTTCCCATGGTCTTATGGGAACTCCTTCATAGGTAACTGTCTCCTCTTGCTGCTTTTAAGAGTCTCTCCTTATCTTTAATCTTCGGTAACTTAATTGTGATGTGCCTTGTGTGTGCTTCCTTGGGTCCAACTTCTTTGGGACCCTCTGAGCTTCCTGGACTTTTTGGAATTCTATTTCCTTCACTAGATTGGGGACGTTCTCCTTAATTATTTGTTCAAATAAGTTTTCAATTTCTTGCTCTTCCTGTTCTCCTTATGGCACCCCTACAATTCAGACATTGGAATGTTTGAAGTTGTCTTGGAGCTTCCTAAGCCTCTCCTCATTTCTTTGAATTCTAATTTCTTCATTCTGTTCCAGCTGAATGTTTATTTTTTCCTTCTGCTGCAAACCATTAATTTGAGTCTTGGTTTCTTTCCTGTCACTGTTGGTTCCCTGTACATTTTCCTTTATTTCACTGTGCATAGCCTTCACTTTTTCCTCTATTTTGCGACCATACTCAACCATGTCTGTGAGCATGCTAATTACCAGTGTTTTGAACTATACATGTGATAGGTTGGCTATCCCTTCATTGCTTAGTTGTATTTTTTCTGGAGCTTTGATCTGTTCTTTCATTTGGCCCATATTCTTTGTCTCGGCATGCTTGTTACATAGTAAGGGGCAGAACCTTAGATATTCTCTAGGGTAGGGCAACCCATATTACTGCCTTGTGACACCGTATGTGGGAGAGAGGTCCAAGAGGAAACAATGCTGCTGGCTCAGAGAGATTATACAATGTCAAGTTCTAATTTTTTTCTTTCAATTTTCTTAGCAGCAAACAAAACTTCTTTATTGCCAAACTGCTACAAATGAAAAGTATAAAATTGCATAACATTGCTAATACAAACAACAAAGTATGTCATTATTCAATGGTGTTTTGAAAGATGCTATCATTTTCACAGTCAATGTTTTAAAATATTTTTCTACATATAGAAAAGTCAATTTTTTCTGGTTTTTTAAAATAGGATTCATAACTACTGCATTTGTTCTTGCTATAGTTTTCAATACCATCAGTATATAGCATTTTTGTCAACTTACTGATGATTTTTTTAATCCTCACCTGAAGATATGTTTATTGATTTTGGAGAGATAGGAAAGGAAGGAAAGAGAGAGAGCAAGACAGAGAGAGAGAGAGAACACCAAAGAAAAAGAGAGAGAAAGAGAGAGGAAAAAATAAATAGTATGACAGAGAAACACCAATAAGTTGTCCTCTGTATGCACCCAGACTGGGGATTGAAGTCACAACTTTTTGGTGTACAGGATGACACTCCAACCAGCTGAGCCAGACAGCCAAGGCTGATTGATGATGTTTTTAAAATTATCATAAATTCTTAAAATTCTGTCTTCTGTTGTACACATGTACAAAGTTTAGCAAAATAATTTATATTTATATTTGTCTCTGTTTGAATTTGTACAAAAAGGCCTAAAAGGAGAAATCTGTATGTTTGTATTCTTTTGAACTGTAGAGATGTCATATAAGCTTAAACTCAAACAACTCGACAGGGATTATATTCTTTTGAGTTATTCAATACTCTATTTACATAACAGTGTGATCTATTGCCATACTCATTACAATATCCATAGTAGTTTTTAATAGTCTTTATGATCTGGCATTTTTTTTTCTTAAGGACTATGCAGCAAATTACTTTGAACAACTTTACAAACTCATTTTAACATGGTTTGAAAACTTTCAATAATATTAAGCCATAAATTCTTTGCATCAAAAAGCATTTAAAAGGTAAAAAAAAAAATCCAACTGTTTTACCTCAAAATATCTGAGGCAAAGGCCCTAGAATTATTTCTCAAAATTTCAGTGTACAAATTGGTCTGAGAAATTTGATATTTTTTCTCTCATTTTTGGATATGTTTTACCATTCTTTCTTGGCACTAACACTAATTTAGCTGCAAGGTCACCATCCATTGTGCCATTTCACAGACTGTCACTGTGGTCCATAGTACTTAATGAGTCAGTTCATGTGATACATTTAACTTCATCGTAAGCCAACCAATAAGAGTCAGGTATATTTTTACAATTTCTATTAAATATCTTTTTGTTAACTAGCAATTTTTAGTAGTTTTAAAAGGAATTATTGAGAACTCCAAATTTACAATAAATTCTATAAATATAGTCAAATGTAAAGCTTACATTGAACATTAAAAGTGCCTCTAATTCAATCTTAATTTACCTTAGAATTGTGTGCCAACTGGTTATTACCTAGAGCAATAGTAAGTGAAAACATTCTCTGGAAGGGATTTGACAGCAAAACACAGCTCTGTGAGGACACAGGCTTTTAATGCTTGGGTGTTCTTCTGGATGGGCAAGTGGTGTCAGGGAGCTGAGATGAGCATAATACTGAGAGTAGACCAGGGTCTCTAGGGAAATCCACTAGAGAAAACATTCACAGTTTGAAAATGGTAACTTGATGTTGAGTAGACCAATTTGTTACAACATATCAACAGAGAAAGGCAACTGGTTATATTGGAATAAACAAGGGAATAAGACAGGTTCAAATCCTGGCTCTACCACTTCTACACACAATGTAATGTTTATATTGTTATAATGCAATTTAGTTGGTAGATAACATTTACCAGCCCATCCTAAATTTACAGGGTTTAAAATATCAAATAAAAGCTACTAAAATACATAAAATTGTAGTGGTTTATTAGTAGTAAACAGAACTTTGTATTTTATTAACAATATAAAGTCTCTAAACATAACTGTTTCTCGTAGATACTTTGTCTTAAAACAATCACTTAATTTGTTTGCATCTCATGGATTATTTCTCTTCCATTTTAAGATTTGAGTTTATCATAGCAACAGAGTAAAAATGTGGTTGCAGGAAGTGGGAAAGTAGAGGAAATAGGGAGAGGTTGCTAAAGGGTATACATGTTCAGCTATAAGATAAAAAGGGTCTGAGGACTTAATGTGAAACATGGTGAATGTGCTTGATAACACTGTATTGTATAATTGAAATTTGCTGAGAGAGTAGAACTCCAAATTTTTCATTTAAAAATGATAAAATGTGAGGTAATAGATGTGTTCAGATGGGGGAATCCTCTCACAATATACACGTATCAAATTACTATGATGTGCACTTTCAATGTCTTACTATTTTATTTGTCAATTATGTCTCAATAAAGGTGAAATCTACAAAAGACTCAAGTTTAAACATGAAAAGAGAGATGAACAATATTGAAATTTTTCAAAGAATCCATGTATTAGATGAAATCAGCAATATACAGAATGGCTTGTAAACATCAGCTAAAATATGAGGCATCTCGTAATTATTCTAAAAATTCCCTTTCTTGTTATATTTTCTCTTTCTTTTCAAGTTTTACTTTCTGTGCACTGAGACAAAGTAACAAGCCCTAGGGAACAGACCAACACTGGGAACCCTGGCCAGAGAAGGCCTTACTTAGACAATCACTCAGTCTGAACACTGACAGAAAACTTCTGTTCCTTTGCCTCCTCTTTCGCTCTCTCTGTTTTCAGACTCTGTGTTAAATACTTTTAATCCTATGTTTTTTCTTCTTCAAAAAGTTTTCACTATTTGTTACTTTCTGTACTTCTCTATCGACCTTTGTCTCCTAGACTCAGTAATAATAATATAGAAAATAGCATGAGCACAGATAAATCATTTTGCCATTATTTATTTTAAAAACAAACCCTCAAAACATTATCTACTCTGTTGATACTTTAAAAGTTGCTTATGTTCCTGGTCGGGTGGCTCAATTGGTTGGAGCACTGTTCTGCACACCAAAAGGTTGTGGGTTCCATCCCTAGTCAGAGTGAGGATGAAAACTCTGCTTATGATGCAGTCAGTTAGTATAATTTAATTTATACTTTTTTATTTATTTATTTTTAGAGAGGGAAGGGAGAGGGAGAGAGAGAGAGAGAGAGAAAGAAACATCAATGTGTGGTTGCTGGGGGACATGGCCTGCAACCTAGACATGTGCCCTGACTGGGAATCGAACCTGTGTTGCCTGGTTAGCAGCTCACGCTCAATCCACTGAGCTACGCCAGCCAAGGCTAATTTATACTTTTAATTAATTAGTAGGTTATTTTTTCAAAACTTAGTCCCTCTTGATGGCATATGTGATTATGGGAGACTGGTCAAGAAAAAAGTCATTGCTTATCCTTAAAATACTATGTAATATTCTTTTGGTAACAGTTAAGTAATTGCCACCAAGCACGGAACCCTATGGTGGTGCTTAAATGCCTGTGCACTCAGATATACATTTTCTACTCTGCAGCAGAAGAAACACTGGAAAATTCACATTTAGGGTTTTTTTGGGGGGAACTACAAAATGGAAATTATGTATAACTGTTGCCCTTATTCAACCACAAAGGGTGTGAATTACTATTTCATAATGGTCTATTTGTTGGGTCCAGAATCTAGTCTCTAGTAAGGGAAACATAAAATAAAAACCATCATGCATAATCATGGAGTTGGTGTGTTTATTTATGTGTCATACAATCAGGTCAACAATAATTTTGAACCATTTTGTAAAATGTGGCCATTATTTACTTCTCCAAGTCTTAACTTTAGGAGCTGTGCTTCTTATTCAGCAGGTAGTTTTACACACTGAAAGACTTCTGATACGTGGTCACATACTCTTTGGAATGTCTCCTAAGTCACTCAGACTTTTACTGATTTGTTCATGTTTGTGTAAAATTTGTGCATCTAATTAGTGGGCAGAAGACAATCTCAACCACCACCCCAGAACAGTTTCTCCTGCACCAGAAAAGAGTTTTCTTAACATTTCCTCACTCCTGTAATGAATCCAGGGAGCTTTGTGAATATGCTCTTGTCACAGTTTCTTATTCTCCAGAACAGAAAGTCTCTCCACACCCTAAATATGGTGCTGCCACTTCTGTGTTCCCTTTTGGAAACTCTTGGACTTTGCCCAGCCTCAAGATCTCCTGGAGGGCCTGGTGCTAAAACCGTGAGCTGGGTTGCCTTGCATGGACACACTTTCCTTGGCATCCTGCTTGGTGAGTTCATCTAAAGCCAGATGTCAGTATATATAAAGTATGGTCTCCCACATAAAGCTGCTCTTCTGACCAATGCAGGAACATCGCTCTGGCCATCTAAGCAGGCACAATCACTTTTGGTCTGGTCATCCCTTTTTAAAATGAAAAGACCCATTTGGAATATTTAGATAGCATGCTTTCTTGCTGAAATTAGATCTTGTAAGGTTACAGAAGCTCTCAGTATAGAGCTTTGACTTTCAAGGGTGGGTTGATGAAGAGAGAGGAGCTGCACAGTGTAGGCAGATTGGGAAAAGACAGCTCCAGGTGCTGGCAGCCCTAAGGGGCTGTGCTCTAATCTGCCTGAGCATGGAAGGAAGCTGCTTCTTCCCTGAGGCATGAGAAGAGGGTGTCAACCCAGGGAGATGTATCTGAACATAAATGGGACAATTTTATGATGTTTCTCTAGGTCTCCTGGCAACAGTTCTCTGGTTCTTGTACTTTATCTCCAAGTTGATCCACCTCCCCACAGCCCCACTCAGCTGGCAGGTAAAATTCATGAGCTATATGGTAAGAACTCAATAAATGTTTGCACTTGTGGACTGAATTGAACTTAAGCCTTTTTTAAGCCCTGGTGTTTGTCCTTCAAAGGAGAAACAGCAAAGAGAACCTGTGGCATGAATAGAATGTAGCACTGCTTCACAGAGACTGTGGAATCTAAAGGATTTGCCAAGATGAGGGGGGAAATATTTCAGCTAAATTGGAAATGTACAATTGAATATTTGCCTATTGAGCTCTGTTACATGGGGGAAGCAAATTTACTTCATGTTCGTGATTTCTCATTTTCCTGTCCCAGTTCCCCTGCACACCCACTGGTGCCCCATGGTGATATGGTGAAGTCATAGTAATGTTTTTCTAGCATATCGGTGCCTGGAGTGAAATTGCACGTAGTATTACATAGGGACTTATTCATTTAACTCCAGATTTTTCACGTGACAAATTTCCACTTATAAGAAAAATTATCTTTTTGCCAAGAGGGCCAGATAATTTTTGAAATACTGTGTTTTCTGCCTTAGTCAGAGGCAGTTGTTCTTCAGAAAGATGGAAGAGATGTTAATAAAGTCCTATTTATCAGTATAGACAACATATTTAGGGTTTAGCCGTAGTCAATGGTTTAAGGTCTTGGTAGCTGTGTTTGTATCTTAAGCCTGTATAAACCTTTCATTGCTTTATATGCCACAGCTCTTTTCCAAGTCAGTGTTGGTACTGACCTTCAGCCTGCTTCATATTTGTGCTGTTCATTTTAAAGCAACATTCACTTTGGAAATAACGCACTTGAAAAATTAAAAGTCAAATGAAATGTGCAAAAGAGAAAGCAGCTGATTTGCATTGTCCTAAGTAAAACAGCATACTCTGTTGATGAGTATATCTCCAGTGTTTAATCATTACATAAATGAAGACTGTGAGCTCTGGATTTAAAGTGTAAACTGCATATTTTTGTCTAATAGCTGAAATTCAACCTGAATTGAGACTCTTGACTAATGGGCCAATCACTCCATGTCTAAATTTGCTATTGCCAGTACCCTGCCCTGTCTTTCCAGAGACAGGTATGCATGCATTCTTTTCATTTGTGGAAACTACAAAATGAGTTTTCTTTTGATGGAGATTTACAAATAAAAAAGTCAAAGCCTCTGTCCTTGTCACAGAAAAGCACTGCCAACATGTGACATTTGGAACTAGGGTTCAGTACAAATAACAAAGCTAAATGAATGGAACTGAAAGATATTCTGGACTTTATACCACCTGAGCAATTAAACAAAATTTTTTCTAATTATTATCAATAATCCACTAACTTCACTAAAGGTCATCTAGTTACAGGATTTATGGTATGGTTAGAAAACAAATGCATCATATCTTTTCCTCAGTGGTCCTTTTTTAATCCTTTCAAAGGTGGCTTCTGAGTGATCCATACAAAGATGTTTGCATGTTCCTGTATATGATGCAGTCTCTCCTCCAGCTCTGGAGCCTTCTGGAGCAAAATTACTTTCAAATGCAATATATTATAACTTTTCCCTTAATTAAAATTTTGTGAACTTTTTGCATTCTAACTCTGTTGTGTATCTGATATTTCTAGTATTTCGCAAATGAGTACTCAGAGAAAATCATGCATGTAAACTTACCTCACTTAATATCACAATGTGTTTCTACTCTAAATGGCACCCTTATCCATAGGAACATCTCTTTCTCTTCTGAAGAGAAAACATGAAAATTTATATGTTTGCAAAAAATAGGTTAAGAAATCTAGGGCCTCATGTTTAAGTAAAAACACTTCAAAGAAGAATCTCTCAGAGCTCTTTACAACTTATTGTGAGAATCATTTCTTTGATAACTAAGGTAAATTGTGTTCAAAGCTCCTCAACTTTTCTGGACTGGAAAATCTAATGATTATGGATGGAAACTCAAAGAAAGGACTCTGATTTGGAGAAAATCGGTAAGGGATTGACTTGTCTCTGGTTATTTTGTGGAATCCCACAGAGGAGCCTGATTTATCCCCTACGCACACTTTGTCTATATAACTTTCATCCGTCTATGTATTTATACTATTTTGTTTAAGAATATTCTTTTTTTGTTATTCCACATGGAGCTATATTGAATATCATTTCTCAGTCCTTGTAGGACTGGACTTCTGGTCAAAGTCACAGTCAGGACAGAAACATAATGAAGCCAGTGATGATGACTGGAAACTGAGACCCACCCCCAGCATCTATCAGCATCCACAACAGAAACAGAATTCTGAGTTGAGTTTTAGTCTTGCCACTGTTTCCTATCCACACAACCATTGAACACAGGCTGAAGCACAAGTGTGATCAACATTTATTTTGTCCTCCCCCCATGGTTTACTTCTTTTATAGTATTGTGTGTTTAATTCAAGGGAAATACATGTAAAATTTTATGAGGTAATTTCTTTTTTTAATAATTTATTTATTTATTTTTAGAGATGGGAAGGAAGGGAGAAAGAGAGAGAGAAACATCAATGTGTGGTTGCCTCTCATGTGGCCCCCACTGGGGACCTGGCCCACAACCCAGGCATCTGCCCTGACTGGGAATCGAACCTGCAATGCTTTGGTTCACAGCCAGCGCTCAATCCACTGAGCTACACCAGCCAAGGCTTATGAGGTAATTTCTTACATTATATTATGTACTGCTTCAGGCACAAATAACACCCTTTGTTTATTGCAAAATCTTTTATTACAAAATCATAGGCATGTAATTCTGTAATATAGTAATATCACACTAAAGCACACCATATGATATTTTAGGTGAAATGTTCAAATTAAAACTATAAATTATTACACCTATATTATTATCTTACCAACCACACTCAAGCAGGCCTTACTTCTGCCGGACTTTGTATATATTCTTTTTTTGGTTAAGGTGCTTGCGTATTTCATTTAGACTTTTGCTGAAATTTCTATACAGTATAATAATTATTTTAAGACTTTGTAAGTATAACTATATAGTTTTATATATGTGTATGTGCATATATAGTTGGCAAATACATACATATAATTTCAAAGAAAAAATACTTTAAAATCACATTTGTAAATTGAAGACAGTAGAAGAAAGTAACCTAGCTAAGTTATCAAAGAGCATCTGACTCACAGTATTGAGAGCACTTAAGAAGTATTTATTGAATGAGCACAATAGTATTTATATGTATTTATTGAATGAATACATACAATCACTGGTGGGGATGTGACTAAGTATAAGCATTTCTGTTCTCAATTGAAATTATTTTATGGTGTTTATTTGATTACATAGGAAGGCTTTTATACTAGAATAAACATTTAAGGGGTATATTTGCAGGAAGAAAAACATTCTACTTATTAAAGTGATTTTCAAGGATCTGGAATTTCACATTATCTCATAGGATAAAAACCACAGAGATTATCTATCACTCAACAAATACACCCAAACACGTTTGCTGAATAGCTTCTTTTGATGTTAAAACAAAAACAAAGCAAAAAGTACTTCTAACAAAATAAAGCTGAAAAGCAATCAGAGAACAAAAATCTGATTTATCACTTAAGAAACTATTTCTATGCATTTATTCATTTTAGGGTACTTCCACTGAGATTTGACAGCTTATGACAAAAATTAGATAGAAGCAATTCAACTGCCTTCCTGGTGTAACTTTTAAAAATGTACTATTTTTTGTTGTAATCTAAAGATTTTGCATAAGAATAAATCCAAAATATGAAAGAAAAGATTTGACATTGGAGGCTTGCCTGGCAAAGTGCTTATTGCCTTCAAGCATGAATTAAATATTTCCCAAGTGAATGAATGAAGGAACAGACACAGTGCTCTGCTTTTGTTTCATTTATAAACACCATGACTGCTGTTGCCCAGCCATCACATCTTCATGTGGAGCAAGCTATCCACCCATTGCATGCTTTTGAAAGCTAGCAGTCATTTTTGACATCTTTTGCAACCTCACACCTTCTACCTAACAAGCCACTTTGTAAATTCCCCTAGCATTTCCCTCTGTTTAGATTGATTACCTAGCCTACATCAGGAGCTCTTATTATGCTTTCAAGAAATACTTCAGTTTTCCTTCCTAGCACAGATCACATTTTATAATTGTATACAGATTTTTATGTTTTTTGAATAATGGCATTTCAGAGTGTAAATTTTATGAAAGTTTAAAAAATAAATGGAGCCACTTTATTTTTAAGTATACTTTATTGATTATGTTATTACACTTGTTCCATTTTTTTTCTCCCCTTTATCCTCCTCTGCCCTGCACTCCCCACCCACCAGCATCCCCCGTCCTTTTAGTTCATGTCCATTGGTAATACATGCAACTTCTTTGGCTTTTCCATTTCCTACACTATTCTTAACACCCCCTGTCTATTTTGTACCTACCAATTATGTTTATTATTCCCTGTGCCTTTTTGTATATTATCTACCCTCTCCTTGCTGATAACCCTCCATGTGATCTCCATTTCTGTGATTTTGTTCTGTTCTAGTTGTTTGCTTAGTTCATTTTTGTTTTTGTTGTTTTTGAAGCGTGCAGTCCTGGCTCTCCCGGCCAGCTGTGTACACGTGAAACACTGCAGATGGCTCGTTGAAACATGAGAAATAATCATGCACAGAAACAGTTTTCTGTAGGGAAGTAAAGAACGGAGTGGCCACTCTCCAAGTCGGTAAGCGCCTCTTCCTTTACTCCAGTGGGTTTTTATTGAGAAAGTAGACACAGTTTGTGGATTCACAGTCTGGCAGAAGGGATCAAAGGGAACACGTAACTTACAAAGATGCTAACAGAGTTTCTGTTGTGATTCCAGGCAGAGATTAGAGTTTTATCATATGAAAGGACTATAGGTTCCAAAGGTTTCTTGTTTGTGCCTTCAAATTCCACGTTAATAACATCCTCCAGCAAACAGATCTCACAGGATCTTGCATATTCTATGTCCCAGGCCTGATTACCCCGGGGGTCCACCATCTCTGGTCTGAGCTGCCCGCTTTGGCTGTTTGCTAAGCTCTGAGAAGGGCTGGAGACAGAGGCAGCAAGGAGACTTGGATTTCTCACATCTCAGTAAGTACAAAGACTCAGGCTAAGAGGGAGCAGATGTTGATGATTACCCCTTCCTTTCCACAGCCCCTTCATTTATTTCCACAGTCTCGTGAGTCTTATTCCATAGGCCTATGAGACCAGCCCCTGTCTAAGGTTGCCCCTCCCTTGAGGAGTCTTACCCGTCATTGGTAACTGATCAAGCATTTAAAGGCCAGGCACAGAACAGGTAGTGTTCATGCCAGGGGAATAAGTTTTTGTCTCCTTAGTGGCTCCTGATCCTGAGGTCTCTCACTCAGCCTAAGTCACAGGGGGTCACAGCTTCCTGAGACCAGGCAGGGTGGTCCCGAACATTTTTTAGGTTCAGTTGATTATATATTTTTTATCAATGATAAATGATAACAATGAATTTGTTACTGTTCATAGTTTGGATCTTTTTCTTTTTCTTAAATAATTCCCTTTAACAATTTCATATAATGAGAGCTTGGTGATGATGAATTCCTTTAACTTGACCTTATCTGGGAGGCATTTTATCTGCCCTTCCATTCTAAATGATAACTTTGCAGGACAGAGTAATCTTGGATGTAGGTCCTTGCCTTTTATGACTTTGAATATTTCCAGCCCCTTCTTACCTGCAATGTTTCTTTTAAGAAATCAGCTGATAGTTTTATGGGAATTCCCTTGTAGGTAACTGTCTCTTTTTCTCTTGCTGCTTTTAAGAGTTTCTCCTTATCTTTAATCTTTGGTAACGTAATTGTGATGTGCCTTGGTGTGTGCTTCCTTGGGTCCAACTTCTTTGGGACCCTCTGAGCTTCCTGGACTTCCTGGAATTCTATTTCCTTCACCAGATTGGGGAAGTTCTTCATTATTTGTTCAAATAAGTTTTCAATTTCTTGCTCTTCCTCTTCTCTTTCTGGTACTCCTATGATTCAGATGTTGGAATGTTTAAAGTTGTCCTAAGCCTCTCCTCATTTTTTTGAATTCTTGTTTCTTCATTCCATTCTGGTTGAATGTTTATTTCTTTCTTCTGTTCCAATTTGTTTATTTGAGTCCTGATTTCATTCTCTTCATTATTGGTTCCTTGTCTATTTTCCTTTATTTCACTGTGCATAGCCTTCACTTCTTTCTCTCTTTTGTGTCTATACTCAACCATTTCTGTGAGCATGCTGATTACCAGTGTTTTGAACTCTGCATCTGATAGGATGTCTATCTCCTCACTGGTTAGTACTTTTTCTGGAATTTTGATCTGTTCTTTCACTTTGGCCATATTTCTTCGTCTTATTGCATTTGTTACATTGTAAGGGGCAGCGCCTTAGGTATTCACCAGGGTGCAGCAACCCTCTTTGCTTCATTGTGGCACTGTGTGTGCAGGAGGGGTCAGAGAGGGCACAATATTTGCTGGGCTCTCACCCCACTTTCAGTCACTTCCCATGCTACCCACAAGCAAAATGGGCCACTCTGGTGCTGATTCCTGGATGGGTGTTTTTTGTGTACTTCCAGGACCCCATGGGTGTCCCCAATGACAGGGGCTGGGAGTTTCTCCTGCTGCCACAACCCCCATGGGTTTTTACATTTGAAGGTTTTGAGGCTTTAGTTTCCTGTGCTGGAACCCTGGGGTGTGTGATCTGTTTTGCTCCCCATTTGTTCCTCCCAGTTTATCCAGACACGAATGTGCAATGGTCCAGTCTGTCAGCCACTACCTTGGCCACCTGGTCTGCCCCTTGCTGCACATCCTCTTTGCCCCATCTGGCCATCTCTGCTCCTCCTGCCAGTGTAGATGAACGTTTCTTCTTTAATTCCTCAGTTGTCAGACTTCCATACAGTTCAATTTTCTGGAAGTTCTGGTAGTCTCATTTTTAAATTTGTTGTCCTTCTTTGGTTATGCAAGGAAGCAAAGCATATCTATCTATTCCTCCATCTTGGTCAGAAGTCTCAAGTGGAGCCACTTTCAATGGAGCTCCACATCAGAGCAACTGCGTTGCATGTCTTATACCTCAGAACTTTGGAATGTAAAACAGGACAAAATAATCTGTGGAGTGGGCTTAAAGAATCATTGTTCCCCAAAGAAATGTTTGCAAAGAAAACAGTTATTATGTACTGTTTACTGTACTATGGACTATAAGATTGGAAACTGAAAACATTATTTAGAGTTATGTTATCTGCACCAATAGAAATGCCTTTCTTTTATTGATGTAATTGTTCCCCTTCACTTTCTCATAAATACTCATCACCCTTGTCTCCTAATTGAAATATTACTTGAGTTTCTGTCTGAATTAATGCTTCCCAGATAGCTATTCTTTTTTTATTTTGATAAATAATGTTGCCTCTCACTTTGAAAGGACATTTACTTTTAGGTTGACAAAGGCAGGGATGGCTTGCTCACTATTATATGTTTAGAACTTAGGATCATGCTAATGTATTTAGATTGTGCTAAATACATATTTCAAAATGACTAGATGAATAAAATCATTGTAACATTAATGGTCAAATGACAGTGAACTTGGCTCTTACTTCCTCAGGCCCCTTACAGAGCTGCCTGAGCTCTAAGGACGTCCCTTGTAGTCCCTCAGCCCTCCCATTCAGCCCAGACAGCCCTGCACCCACTCACGTCTGCCATACCTTCCTTGTGTTCCCATCATGGCTGCAGGCTTTTTGTTAATTCTAGTTCTTTAAATAATTACATAAATGACATTGTCACACTGAATCTCTGTGTTGACTCAGCTGCAGCACACTGTAACACCATCAAGACAGGCAAAATCCCACCAAAATTTTTAATGTTAATTATACTTCTATATTCTCCAGCAAGTGACTAAATTTATTTGAAGTCAAGCCTTGGCTGAAGAAGCTGTGCATATTTCCCTATTTACTATATTGCAAACATTATTAATGTAATTCTGCTGTCTGTGAATTGTGACATATTTTTATCTTGGTTCTGGTATTCTTTGTAAAAGCAATGCAGTAAAGAACAATCATTTAAATTAGAATTGCTTCTGCTAGAATCCCAACTCTGCCACCCTCTAGTATTGACACCTTGGAAATGCTACTTAGAATATGTTGCCTTACATTTCTTACTAAGTGATAAAGTTAATAATCATTATGTTTAGTTATTGTGAGGATTCAGTCCCATTGCATAAGTAAAGCACATGGCACATGATAGGTCCTTGGTGTCCAATAATGATCAGTAATCAGCCTCCTTTTCCTTAATAAATATTTTTGGAAAATTTATGCAGCCTCTTCCCCAAATTCTCCTTGACCTTTTTGCCTTCCTTTTCTATATCATATCTATATGACCACCTTAAATATCATTCTTTATTTCCCAAGTCTAATTAGAAAACCTAATTTATTGTATGAGAGAAAAACTACTTTTTGGGAATTCTAAATTGTATACCTCTATATGTAGTGCTACTGAATTTACTTGGAATATGTATAGACAATATAAGATCAATATTATATAAAATGTAAAAAATGCAGTCTGTTTTTAAAATTCAGGACCTGCTCTCAAAGCCAGTGTAAGTATGCCAGCTGCTGGTGGCAGTCACTGTTCCTTGGCCTCATCCCATTAACAACATCACATCAGGGCAGACCTGAGGAGAAAACTCAGAAACTTAGAAGAAGGACATTTCTGAGGAGTTATTTCCACCTTGGCCCATCTCCACCATTCTGTAGCATAAAAGTTATTGAGATGAAAGCACAGCATGACATGTGCTGGGTAGGAGAGGACACAGAGCCCTATGTACAAGGTTGTTTATTCAATGTAGAGGACAAATAGGTGTTCCTCAGAAGCTTATGGAGTGATCTGAACTTCACTTTTAAAGACTATGTGAAAATAAATGTTCATAGCCTATCTCTTGGAAATTGTTCTCATGACCCAGAATCAAAAGGAAATTTCCTGGTTAAATTCACAAAAATTATCTTATTTCTTAAGAATCCAAGGATTTGGGAGTGCAATATTTATCTTTCATGAGAGAAGATATTAATGATATTGACACATTGATTTTCTAAATCATTCAGTTAGAGTGATTTCTGATAAAATTTCATAAGTGTCGATTTTCAAAAACAACACAAGTAGTCTACAATCGAGAGTTCTATTTTTGTTAATGATGGAGAAAAGAAAATTACAGGCTGATGTCTCTCTAGAACATAGATGCCATAATTTTAAACAAAAATAAAAAAAATGAAGCCAATAATATACAAGCAAAACAGTACATTATGACCAAGCAAGGTTTACTCCAAAAATGAACAGTTGGCTTAATATTTAAATATTAATCATTGAACTATATTAACAGACTAAATGAGGAAAATTAAATTTTCATGCCAGTACATATGGAAAAAGTATTCATTAAAATGCACAAGCATTCATAAAAA
This sequence comes from Tonatia bakeri, assembly GCA_004024845.1. Taxonomy (NCBI): domain Eukaryota; kingdom Metazoa; phylum Chordata; class Mammalia; order Chiroptera; family Phyllostomidae; genus Tonatia; species Tonatia bakeri. Next base: position 54,619 of record PVIA01009215.1, read on the forward strand.
ATATGCAGTATACTAAGAATAGAGAGGAACTTCATTAATCTGCAAAGAATATGGATTTTTAGAAACCTACAGCTAACACCTTCCTTAAAGGTGAAATAATAAACATCTTCTCCCAAAGACTGAGACCAACATGAGGATATTCACTTTCATAACTTCTTTTTCAAAGATTTTATTTACTTAGTTTTAGAGAAATGGGAAGGGAGGGATAAAGAGAGGGAGAGAAACATTGATGTATGAGAGATATTGTTCATTCTAGTTCTTTGAATGGTTGCTACTCACACACCCCCAACCAGGGATCTGGTCTGCAGCCCAATCACATGCCCTGACTGGGAACTGAACCAGTGACCCTTTGGTTTGCAGGCCCATGCTCAGTCCACTCAGCCACACCATCCAGGGACATAACTTCATTATATTACTGGAGGTTTTAGCCAGTGAAATTAGTTAATAGATATACATGAAAGGCATAGTGATTGGAGATGAAGTAAAATTATTTTATTTGCAAATGATGTGAGGGTTTACAGATCTTCTAAGACATTTCCAAAACAATTATTAGAACCCATGTAAATTCAGCAAGACCACAGTATGCATGGCTGTATCTTATATACTAGAAGCAAAGAATTAAAAAACAAAACAAAATATATCACCATATACACAAATTAAAATATTTAAGATAAAGTTTAGAAAAAGGTATGTAAGACCACTGCACTGAAAACTTTAAAACACAGATGAGAGAAATTTCAGAAGCTCAAAATAAATGGAGAATAATAATTATGCTCAAGAATTAGAGGACATGCTATTGCTAATATGTTGATTTTCTTAATTGATCCATGATTCAACACAATTTCAATAAAAATTCCAGTGCACACTTTTTAAAAGAAATAAATAAACTAATACTAAAATACATTTTGGAAAACAAAGCATCAAAGAAAACTAATGCAATGCTTTAAAAAATGTTGGAAGACTTAAAATATCTTATTTATTTTTGACAGTTTTGGAGAGTACTAGTCACATATTTTTCTAACTGCTCCCACCAGCGATCACCACACTGTTGTCCATGTTTATGAGAACTTTTTCCTCTTTGCTCAGTCCTTCCATGAGTTCATTTCTGCCCCCTGCCCCTACAAACTGTCATCCTGTTCTCCACCTATGAGTCTGTCCCCATTTTCCTTGTACAGTTTATTCATTAGGTTCCACATGAGTTCAGTCATACAACATTTCTCTTTCTCTGACTGGCTTATTTCACCTAGCATGATGTTTTCCAGGTCCATCCATGCTGTCATGAGGGTAAACTTTTCTTCTTTTTTACAGCTGGGTAGTATTTCATTGTGTAAATGTCCCAGAGTTGTTTTATCCATTCATCTACTGATGGACACTTGAGCTGCTTCTGTATCCTGACAATTGTAAATGGTATTGCAATGACCATAAGGGTGCTTATGTTCTTTTGAATTAGTGTTTTGGTTTCCTTCAGATATAGTCCCGGAAGTGTTATTATTGGATCAAAAGGCAGATTCATTTTTAATTTTTGAGATATCTCCATATTGCTTTCCACAGTGGCTATACCAATCTGCATTTCCACCAACAGTGCAAAAGTGTTACCCTTCCTCTACATCCTTGCCAGCACTTGTTATTTGTTGATTTTACTGATTATGGCCATTCTGACAGGTATGAGATAATATCTCATTGTGGTTTTAAATTGTATTTCTCTGATTATTGGTCACGTTGAGCATCCTCTCCTATATCTATTGGCCATCTATATGTCCTCTTTGGAGTACTGTCTATCTAGGTCCTTTGCCCATTTTTTAATTGAGGTGTTTTTTTTTTTTTGGTGTAAAATTGTGTAAGTTCTTTATACATTTTGGGTATTAACCGACTATAGCAATATGAAAATGCAAATGTTTTCTGGATATTAATTTTGTGTCTTGCTACTCTGCTGAATTCATTTATCAGTTCTAGTAGTTTCTCTGTGGAATCTTTGGGTTTCCCTATGTACAGTATCATATCATATGCAAATAAAGACAGTTGTACTTCTTACTTTCCAACTTAGACTTCTTTTATTTCTTCTTCTTGTATGATTTCTGTGGCTCAGGCTATGGGAAATAAGAGAGGTAAAAGCAGACATCCCTTTCTTGTTCCAGATCTCAAGGGGAATGTTTGTAGTTTTTGCCCATTGAGTATGATGCTGGCAGTCAGTTTGTCATGTACGGCCTTTATTATGTTTAGATATATTACCTCTAATCCCACTTTGCTGAGAGTTTATTATAAATGGGTGCTGGATTTTATCAGTACTTCTTCTGCATTTACTGACAATATCATGTGGGTTTTATCCTTCACTTTGTTTATGTGTTGAATTATATTTATTGATTTGTGAATGTTGTACCAACCTTGCATTCCCATAATTAATTCCACTTGGTCATGTTGTATGATCTTTATGATGTATGTTGCATTCAATTTCCTAATATATCATTGAGGATTTTAGCATCTATGTTCATCAGAGATATTGGCCTATAATTTTCTTTCTTTCTTTCTTTCTTTCTTTCTTTCTTTCTTTCTTTCTTTCTTTCTTTCTTTCTTTCTTTCTTTCTTTCTTTCTTTCCTTCCTTCCTTCCTTCCTTCCTTCCTTCCTTCCTTCCTTCCTTCCTTCCTTCCTTCCTTCCTTTCTTTCTTTCTTTTCTTATAGTGTCTTTATCTGATTTTGGAATTAGGGTAACGCTGGCCTTGTAAAATGGGCTTAGGAGCCTTTTGTCCTCTTGAATTTTTTGAAATAGTTTGAGGAGAGGTGTTAGTTCTTGTTAGAATATTTGGTAAAATTCGCCTATGGTGTAATCTGGTCTAGGGCTTTTATTTGTTAGAAGTTTGTGTGTGTGTGTGTGTGTGTGTGTGTGTGTGTGTGTGTGTGTGTTTTACAGCTTCAGTTTCACCATTTGGAACCTGCGTGTTCAGATTCTCTGCTTCTTCTTGATTTAGTTATGAAATATTTTATGTTTCTAGAAATTTATCCATGTCCTCCAGTTTGTCCAGCTTATTGGCATATAGTTAATCGTAATATTTTCTTACAATCCCCTTTATTTCCTTGGTACTAGTTGTTATTTCTCCTCTTTCATTTCTGATTTTAATTATATTGGTCCTTTCTCTTTTTTTCTTGATGAGTCTGGTTAAAGGTTTGTCAATCTTGTTTATCTTTTCAAAGAACCAGCTCTTGGATTCGTTGAACTTTTGTATTGATTTTTAGACTCAGTTTCATTTATTTCTGCTCCAGTCTTTATTATTTCCTTCTTTCTACTCACTTTGGGCTTTGTTTGTGGTTCTTTTTCACATTTCTTTAAGTGTGAAGTAAGATTGCTTATTTGAGTGTTGCTGGGTTTTTTTGGTTTTTTTTTTTTTGAGATTTGACTATAATGCTATGAATTTCCCTCTTAGGATTGCTTTCCCAGTGTTCCACATATTTTGGATTGTTGTGTCTTCATTTTCATTTGTTTTAAGGTATCTTTTCATTTCTTTTTTATATTGTTGTTTATTCATACATTGCAAATAATGTATTATATAGCTTCCATGTATTTGTGTGTTTTTCAGTGTTTTTGTAATTAATTTCTAATTCATCACATTGTGGTCAGAGAAGATGCTTAATGTTATTTCAATCATATTGAATTTTTTGAGACCTGTTTTATGTCCTAACATGTGGTCTATCCTAGAAAACATTCTGTGTGCACTTGAAAAGTATGTATATTCTGTTGCTTTGGGATGAAATGCTCTGAAGATACCAATTAAATCCATTTGATCTAGTGTGTTGTTTAAAACTGTCTCTTTCTTGATTTTCTGTCTGGAACATCTATCCATTGAAGTCAATGGTGTGTTAAAATCCCCAGCTATAACTGTATATCTGTGGATCTCTTGCTTTATGTCCATCAAGATTTGTTGGTGCTCCTATGTGGTGCTCACATATTGTGGTGCTATATGGTGCTCACATATTTAGGTGCTCCTATGTTGGGTATGTAAATGTTTACTAGAGTTATATTCTCTTGTTGGATTGTTCCCTTTATCATTATGTAGTGTCTTTCTTTGTCTTGTACTATAGCCATGGTTTTAAAGTCTATTTTTTCAGATATAAATACTGCTACCCCAGCTTTTACTTCCTTTCCATTTGTGTAAGATATCTTTTTCCACCCCTTTACTTTTAGTCTGTGTGTATCTGTCAATCTAAGATGTGTGTCTTGGAAGGAATATACATGTGGGTCTTGTTTCCTTATCCATTCAGCTAACTCATGTCTTTTGGTTGGAGCAATTAAGCCATTTACATTTAAGGTGATTATTGATAGATACATATTTAGAGTCATTTTATTGTTAAACTAATTTCCTCTTTTTCTCTCTCTTTTTTTTTTTCCTTCTTAAAGTAAGCTGTTTAACATTTGTTGAAGTACTGGTTTGGTGTGAACAAAGTCCTTTTGTTTTTCTTTGACTGGGAAGCTCCTTATTTCTACTTTGGTTTTATATGAGAGCCTTCCTGGGTAAAGTAGCCTTGGTTGTAGGTTCTTGTTTTTCATCACCTTGAATATTTCACACCATTCCCTTCTGGCCTCAAATGTTTCTGTTGAGAAATCAGATGACATTCTAACTGGTGTTCCCTTGTATATAACTACCTGCTTTTCTCTTGATGCTTTTAGGATTCTCTCTTTGTTTTTAAACCTTGCCATTTTAATTATGATGTGTCTGGGTGTAGGCATCTTTGGTTCCAACTTGGTTGGGGCTCTCTGGTCTTTGTGGACTCATGTCATCTTTTTCCTTCTCCAAATTAGGGAAAGTTTTCAGTCATTTTTTCTTCAAATAGGTTCTCAATCTCTTGTTCACTCTCTTCTCTGGCATTCTCATGATACAGATGTTGCTATGCTTCATGTTGTCCAAAATGTTTCTTAAACTCTCCTTTTTTAAATTCTTTTTTCTTTTTCTGCTCTGCCTGGGTATTGTTTTTTCTTTGTCTTCCAAATCACTGATTCTATCCTCTGCTTCATCTAACCTACTTTTTATTCCTTCCCTTGTAATATTTATTTCAGATATTGCATTCTTTATTTATGAGTGGTCTTTTTTATGGTTTCTATGACTTTTTTCATGCTGTTGGGTATCCTTATCATCATTACTATAAACTCTCTGATAAATTGCTTACCTCCATTTCATGTAGTTCTTCTGGAGAATTCTCTTATTCTTTCATTTGGAATCTGTGTATTTGTCTTCCCATTTTGGCTGCTTCTTTGTATTTTCCACATTAGTTGTTAAACTTATCAGTGTTGTAGCATCAGACTCTAATCAGCAACATGGATTAAGCTCCACAGGATGGAGCAGCATAATTCTGGTGGGAGGGCTATTGCTTTCCCTCAGGCTGATGTCACTTGGAGGTGAGTGCTTTGCCTGAGAAAGATGGCTTCTGTAGTATAAGGAATGACTCAGCACAGGGATGCTGGCAGCTGTTCCTTCAGTTCTCTTCTCAGAGCCACTAACCTCAGACTCTCCTCACACATCTCTAGTCCACTCTGCCCTCCCTCTCCCAGAGCTTAGAGTAAATGGCTTCAAATGAAATATTCTGTGTTAGCCCTTTAAAAGGCTCTCTGTATCTCTAACCATCTCTTCTTGGCAGACAGAAACCCTGGTGTTTTTCACAGCTGGATGTTATGTGGGTTCTTTTCTGACCATGGTGCTGTAGTCTGGGGAGCCCAGCTTGGGGTTTAGACCCCACACTTCTTTTTTTTTTTTAATTTTTAATGATTTTATTTATCTTTATTTTTTACTTTTTTTTTTCAAGATTTCATTCACTTACTTTTAGAGAGGGAAGGGAGGGAGAAAGAGAGAGAGAGAAACATCAGTATGTGATTGCTGGGGGCTGTGGCCTGCAACCCAGGCATGTGCCCTGACTGGGAATCGAACCTGCAATGCTTTGGTTCCCACCCAGCCCGTGCTCAATCCCACCCCACACTTCTTAAAGGAATCCCCCAGCCACTGAAATATCCCTCCAGAACTTCGGCTGTTTGCTTGGAAGTTTAGCCAGCCTTCTCGTGTCTCCTCCACACTACCTACCACTCTCATTGTGGTGAAGTGGTTTCTTCTATCTGCCCTTGGTTACAGGGCTTCTCTCCAGTCAGTATTCAGTTGGTTATTCAGGGTGATTGCTCTACAATTTAGTTGTAATTCCATATTAGTCCTTGATGGAGGTTATTGTAGCTTCCACTTACTCCTCCACCATCTTGGATCTCATTGGTCATATATTTGTATGATGTCCTTCAATTGATATGTATCTGATGTTTTTCTCATGATTATATTGGGTTTATTGATTTCAGAGAGGGCACATATTAACGTTACTTACCACTATTAATATTATTCTTCATTCTTTATCTAAAGTAGTGTTTGTCAGTTTTTTCCACTACAAAGTTACTTTCTTTCCCCTTTCTAAACTGTACTCTTTGGGAAGAAATCACTATGCACAGCCCACACTTAAAGGAGTGGGGAGGTGTACTTTTCTTCCTTGTGTGGCCTATTAATGTAAATTATTAGGAAATTTTCTCCATGGAAGATTTATCTGTTCCCCTCTTCCACCCTTCTATCCACTATTTATTTTGTTTATTTACTCTGTTCTTTATTTATGTCAATATGTAGTTATGGGTTTTTAAAAATATTTTGAGTTTGATAGTTTTTCTATAGATTCACATATAGTAGTGTGCTATTGGTTTTAGAACATACAAATAAGTCAGTGGGAAAAGATACTGAGTTTAGAAATTGGCAACATACGTATTGCCAATTTATTTTTATTTTTGCCAATATTAATTTTTTTATTTTTTAAATTCTCCTCATATTTTACATATAAATAATTGGGTAAGTGAATATATTAGCAAAAATCCTTCCCCTAACATTTTCTTCCTTTTTCACTTTTTTTAAAATGATGGCTCACTTTTCTTTTGGGTTAATTTTCAAGTTTTATTGAGATGTATTTGACATTTAGCACCATATAGTTTTGAGAGGTTGACTGAGCTGGGACCTAGTAGGATGGTGGTGTCTTTCACCCAAAACACACCAGCAGATCTGATAGTCTTTGGTCATTCTCATGAGAGGTAGGACAGTTCCAGGGCTCTTCTGGGGATGTTGGCAGACTCTATGGTAAGCCCATAAGTCTGATATTGGGGAACTTCACTCAGAAGGAAATGTTAACTGTGTGCGTAGCCTTGGGATTAGATTGGCATCATGAGTAAACTGGGTGAAAGGCAGTGCTAATCACCAGCCACCTTCTAGGCAGTATAGGGAACAGCTGGTGAGGACTGACTAGGTAAGGGAAGAGGTTAGCAGGCACTTGATAGCAAGGTAAGCTAACATCTCATGATATGCCAATGAAGTTCTTTTAAAAAAAGATAGCAAGTTTTGAAGAAGTATTGATGATTCTTTCATGTAGTCTATTAGATTGGACCACATAGAATTATAATGGGGTGCTGAGCTAGAGGTCCCCCCCAAATGGAGAAAATCCCCAGAGCTATTACTGATGGGGTGAGGGAAGGGGAGAAGGGCCATTGAGAGTTATTTTGCATATCTGAAGAAATTAGCCAGAGTTTTAGTAATGTTAAAAGCTGTGCCTGCACTTGCTTGGAGCCAGGGAGATGGGCATGATTCTAAGGCATGATGTGATGTAGTCACAGGGCCTTGCTTGCCTGGACTAACAATGGCAACTGAAAAAGGAAGAAGAAACCAGACGGCTGGCAGGTGTAACCCAGTGTGGGAGGAATTGGAAATGGAGTTACAGAGGAAGATCCATGCTTGGATTTAAATCCAGGCGCAGCAGCCATGCTGAAGTTTAACCATGACTTTTGGGAGTGGAGTGCTACTTCTCTCTCTCTCTCTCTCTCTCTCTCTCTTTGTCTTAGCCAGGCTAGAGCTCTGGACCATGTGGGAAGGAGAGTAGGAAAGTCATGAGAAACTCTCTCTCTCACTTGCTTTTGACCATGTGTCTGGGAAGGAGAAGCCATTTGACCATGTAACCAAAGTGTGGGGTCTTGGCTGCGCAGTTTGAAAAAATGCAGAAGGATTCCCTGGCCTACCATGAGGATGCAGTTTTGGATTAAAAGCAGGAGTCTAGCTAGCCAAGCACAGATGACTGGAGGAAGCCTGGATACAGATGGGAATCTGTGCAGCTAAGCTATAGACTTCAATTTCTTTTCCTGAGAGACAGTACTTCTGACTCCTCTGGCTTGGCAAGGGGGAATAGGCTGTGTATTTGTGTGTGTGTCTTTGTTTCTAAAGGGAGTGAGATTTAATGGCAGGATTCAGCCATTATTCTAAACCTGTATAACTTTTTTTAAAAAAATTTTGTTTATTTATTTTTAGAGAGGGAAGGGAGGGGGAAAGAGAGAGAGATAGAAACATCAATGTGTGGTTGCTGGGGGACATGGCCTGCAACCTAGGCATGTGCCCTTGTTACAGAGCGTGAACCAAACAAGAGGGGCCCGCGACGGTGATGCTCTTACTGAAAAAGATTCGGGTCTGTCTTGTCCGCCGCCGTAAAGGAAAGATATCTCTCAATGCCAGAGATTTGTGAAAAGGAAAGGAAAACGTTTATTTTGTGCTATACTAACTTAAGGCAGTGACCTAATGTTTTTATCTAAATCTTAAAGTCCCTTAAAACACCCACTAATGCACACAGTTCTTTCTTCCCCCTTGCCCAGTATGGGGTACCGTATCTCAGGAAAGGAA